>JAUIMM010000458.1:0-85000 GCA_031769625.1 Taudactylus pleione | reverse complement strand
CCTTATTGTCAGCTTGTACTGTACGGGTATTGACGTGTCCTTATTGTCAGCTTGTACTGTACAGGTAATGATGTGTCCTTAGTGTCAGCTTGTACTGTACGGGTAATGATATGTCCTTATTGTCAGCTTGTACTGTATGGGTAACGATGTGTCCTTATTGTCAGCTTGTACTGTACGGGTAATAATATGTCCGGGATCTGTAGGACCCCCAGGGTCTTTATATCGGTCTGCAGACCCCCCCCCCACAGGTCACTCACCAGTCGTGTGTGTGTGTGTGTGTGTGTGTGTGTTTGTTTGTTTTAGTAAATCCGGATATCCTGCACTGTGCAGGCCTAGCTGTTTTCCTCAGGTGCTTGCAGTGTACGGGGAGCAGCCGGTTAGAGCTGTGGGTCCAGCTCGTACATATGCACCCGCCGTCGGTACCTGCCTCAGGGCCTGATTCAGACCTGCTCGCAAGCGGGTCGATGGTGGCCCAGTGCGCATGCATTCCGTCGTGTGCGCATGCGCGAGACCCGGAAAGCGACGGCCAAGCCGTCGCTCCGGGTCTCGTACCAAAGGGGGCGTGCTGTCAATATTAAGTGACAGCACGCCTCCTTTGGTGGGCGGGGGCGTGGCTGCCCAGACGGAGGCGTTCCCATGGGCCCCGTCTGGGGCCGGCCCCACTGATATCACAAGTGATGTCAGTGGGAGTGCTTTTGGCTCTGTTAGAGCCAAAAGCACTCTGGGGCTTGCGGCAACGAGACCCTACCACAAGGGTCTCGTCGCAAGCCCGATGGTCTTGACCATCGCGACCCTCATCATGGCCGCTCGTATAAGCTGTGGGTGGTAACCCACAGCTATGCGAGCGGCCAAGAGGCCGCAACATAAAAAAATAAAAAAAAACCCTGATTCAGAGGCTCTGAATCAGGCCCTCAGTGTGGAGCTGGTAAGGATCACCGGGGCCAGTGATATCCTTAGTGCCGGAAGGCTATTTGCTGCCGGTGTGCGGGGCAGCTGAGTATAGCCGCAGGTCTGTCCTCCGTCCAAGTCACTGGTATAGAGCGTGAATAAATAGCAGCTTGTTCATAGGCAGCGCAGGGCAGCGGTAACTTACTGCCGGTATCCGGAGAGGGAGCAGGACTGAGAGTGACCTCACCTGATAGGAGCTGGCTCTTACATTATAAGTTGGGTATTGTTACAAGTGGGTTCAATCTAAAAGATCCCAGATGGGTGGATTCCCAGAAATGATACTTAAACAAACAAATTGAATATAAAAGTGTAAATGTAATATAAGAATTAGCTACAGTTGTATATTCCTTCAGTAGATACAGCAATCACATCAGCAAAATCCAGGAGCCTTTCTCTCAGCATCTAGAGACTGGATTATTTTCATACGTCCTGGGACTTCTGCAGTCAGTGTGGTTCCAGGAATAAGGCTCTCTCTATACTGACACAGTACAGCTTATATAGGCTAGATGCTGAGAGAAATAACTCCTGAATAGGCATTTTATAAGGTATAAAGGTCATCGTTCACAATACACAGAAATATCAACAGACAGTAGGGGGCACTGTTGCCTCAATTATGAATATAGGAATGGAGTACATTTATGGTGTGTAGTTGAAGGTAAAACTATGTTGACACAGGCTTAATATATACATTGTCTCATAGCAATACATTTGTAATAGCTAACTAGTTAGCATTCTAAAACATATTGACATATATTAGACTATGTCACAATCTGTATATGTTGCAAAACCGACTGAGAGCACTGAACATTAAAATGGCTTGAAAACTCCATTTTGGTTACTCCTGATACAGGTATTCTAAGATATGATAAGGCTAGTAATGATTATAGTCAGAGGAATGTGACCTTTATACCTTGTGTCACTATGTACAAACGTATTACTACAATCCTAATACTCTGTTACAGGAGCTCTCTGCACAGTTACTGGGTGTGTAACTATATTTCCTTGTAACATAGAGATCTACACCTGAGAGACTGACATTATACTTCTAAGTGCATTGGTTTGTTTTATGTGTTATTGTCTATAATAAATGTAATGTGTTATTATTATATACTCTTACCTCACTCCTATTATATAATAACACCTGACAGCACAACCACAATTTCCCCTGACTCCCTGAGCTGAGACTGTCTGTCAGGGCGTCTTGTTATCCTGAGCAATAGAGACTCTCTCAGAGACAGCCAGTGGCTGTGACAGTCCCCAGATCCTCAGAGTGTCACTGATTATCCCCCAGGACATGTCTCACCCCACCCTACGCTGCACACACACGGCCGGCAGGCTGGTCACACATGTAACATACATCTGAGGTGCGGTCATTTGTCATTTCATCATTTGTGCAGAGTGACTGATGGGATTCTGTATTGTGTAACCCTTTGTGTGTCCCCTGGGCTGCCTGCTGTCCTATCCCTGTGTTATTATCCTCTTCTTTTCCCTTCCCCCTCCCCTGTGTTACTGACACCTCTGTACAGCTGTTATACCCCCTGTTGTGTGCTCTGTATTCCTACGTTACTTCCCCTCTCCCCATATCTGCACCCCTTCTGCTCTCCTGTGTACTCTCCCCTCACATCCCTGTTACCTGTATGACCTCAGTATAGTCACAGATTCTCTCTGTTTCTGGAATAAATGTAAAACAAAGTAAAAAATCCCAACATCCCTAATTCATGTGTTTGTAAAAGATTCACGGGGAGCAAATTGCACCAAATCTGTGTCTGGGAGGAATAAGACCCCCGGCCAGGAGAGGAGCATTGGTGTAACCTTATACAGTACAGCGTTGTGTGATGGCCTCTGAGGAGCCTTATGGGGCTGGGTCACAGGAACCTCTGACAGACACTGACCAGGGCTCTATGGCTGGGGGGAAAGGGGAGACTTACTGGTCACTCACTGTTACATGTCTGACTGTGTTACATGTGTTCTCTGTGATGTGTATTATATTTATTCTATTTATTCCTAGATAGTTCTGCTGTGAGGAACCAGAGTCTTTATTACACGTCAAACATTCTGTATTCTCACTGATTCACTGAAGATGGACAAGGACGGGAGTCACAGGACTGAGAGGATCTTACATCTCACCCTGGAGATCATCTACGAGCTGACTGGGGAGGTGAGAGGGTCTGGGGGTGTCACAGTGACATCACTTATATCTATAGTAATAATACAGGGACATGGCTGGAGAGGTGAGAGGATCTGGGGGTGTCACAGTGACATCACTTATATCTATAGTAATAATACAGGGACATGACTGGGGAGGTGAGGGGATCTGGCAGTGCACAGTGACATCACTTATATCTATAGTAATAATACAGGGACATGACTGGGGAGGTGAGGGGATCTGGGAGTGTCACAGTGACATCCCTTATATCTATAGTAATAATACAGGGACATGACTGGGGAGGTGAGGGAATCTGGGAGTGTCACAGTGACATCACTTATATCTATAGTAATAATACAGGGACATGACTGGAGAGGTGAGAGGGTCTGGGAGTGTCACAGTGATATCACTTATATCTATAGTAATAATATAGGGACATGACTGGGGAGGTGAGGAGATCTGGGAGTGTCACAGTGACATCACTTATATCTATAGTAATAATACAGGGACATGACTGGGGAGGTGAGGGGATCTGGGAGTGTCACAGTGACATCCCTTATATCTATAGTAATAATACAGGGACATGACTGGGGAGGTGAGGGAATCTGGGAGTGTCACAGTGACATCACTTATATCTATAGTAATAATACAGGGACATGACTGGAGAGGTGAGAGGGTCTGGGAGTGTCACAGTGATATCACTTATATCTATAGTAATAATACAGGGACATGACTGGAGAGGTGAGAGGGTCTGGGAGTGTCACAGTGATATCACTTATATCTATAGTAATAATATAGGGACATGACTGGGGAGGTGAGGAGATCTGGGAGTGTCACAGTGACATCATTTATATCTATAGTAATAATACAGGGACATGACTGGGGAGGTGAGGGGATCTGGGAGTGTCACAGTGACATCACTTATATCTATAGTAATAATACAGAGACATGACTGGGGAGGTGAGGGGATCTGGAAGTGTCACAGTGACATCACTTATATCTATAGTAATAATACAGGGACATGACTGGGGAGGTGAGGGGATCTGGGAGTGTCACAGTGACATCACTTATATCTATAGTAATAATACAGAGACATGACTGGGGAGGTGAGGGGATCTGGAAGTGTCACAGTGACATCACTTTTATCTATAGTAATAACCGAGCAGCAGGGAGCCAGTCTCAGATATAGTATCAGTCCCACAGTCCTTACTAGAGTTTGGATTTAAGGCCTGATTCAGAGCCGCTCGCAATTAGCGCTCTCTCGTTCAGAAAAAGGGGGTGGCTATTCAAATGAACCGTACGCTCTTTGCGGTCTGTTGCCGCCTCCATGTCTGAACGAACAAGCAAAACATAAGCTCGTTTATTTGATAAAAACGCCCCCTGGCCGCTCGATTCATACGTCATGTCCGCTATTTATTAGATTAATCGAGTACATCGAACAGCGAATGAATTGCTCGCTATTCTTGTGGTTGGTTTTTCCTACCACAATATTGTGAGCAGTTCTGGCTATAAAAAAAACAAGTGACGTGGTCAATGACGCTGCTTTGTTAATTATGCACACCCATAAAACGCCCGCTTTGACCTTTAAGCACGCCTGCGTTCTGATCTCCACTCCGTTTTCAAGCACCTTCCCCTGTTACCACCCACATACGCCTCATTCTGTCACTCAAAATAGCAGGCATTCGCTATATAGCGAACAAACAATTTTCGGCCACACTGACTGTTTCGCGCACGCGTACTAAAAACTGTACGCATGCGCAGATGTGCAAATATCGCTCGGAACGAGCGTACTGCCGCTTACGAGCGGCTCTGAATCAGGCCCTTAGTACACTTCACAGTATGTTGTTGTCACTGACCGAAAGATGTCGGAGCTGCAGGATATACTATATACTCTTCATTTTCCTGTATATAGGAGATTGCTACAAGACAAGTATTTGTAAAATAGAGTTTTTTTGTATATTATGTAAAATGAACACCTGAATAAACAGTCTCACTTAAATGGAGTTTAAGTGACCTTTCCATGTTTCCCCCAATACAAAGGGTTATACAGTACTAAAGAAGACATCCGATGAGCATGAGACACCCAGCAGCCGACCCCGCGTGTCAGGAGGACTGAGCAGGACCCAGAGTCTCATCACGGTGCCTCCACCTCACTCACTGATACATGAGAGACACAATGACCAGAAGATCCTGGAACTCGCAAACAAGATCATTCAGCTGCTGACTAGAGAGGTGACTGCTGGGAATGGGACATTATACAGTAACACCAGCGGATGTGTCTGGTTGATGACTGGAGAGGTGACTGCTGGGAATGGGACATTATACAGTAACACCAGGGGATGTGTCTGGGTGATGACTGTATCATTGTGTGTCAGGTTCCTATAAGGTGTCACTGTCTATGTTTCCATGCAGGAGGAGGAGTATATAGAGGAACACAGGGGTCTGTACAAGGACATGATGATGGAGAATCACAGGCCTCTCACATCACTGGGTAAGAGGAAACTGTCATTTATTGTACAGGGGAGAGCAGGTATGGGGGGCCCCTATATACACACATCACCTGATATTCACATATACACAATGTACTCAGTCACTGTGTGTCTCCTATAGATGGACCCAGTAACAGAATTACCCCAGAGAGATGTCCCAGTCCTCTTTATTCACAGTATTGTACAGAGGAGAATCACAGGACCCCACAGGAGCATCAGGTAGATGAGATTTAGGGTCTCACCAATATACCACAGTGACCGTCACTATATGATGTGTAGAGAAGCTGTGTGTGTTTTATGCACTGATATTATACTGTCTATTCTCAATTAATGAAATCAAACATTATTAAAAAAACAAAACCATTTTTGTTTAGGGTGCAGCTCAGGCTAATATTAAGGTAGCAGATATAGAGGGAGAAGAAGAGACATATGTTACTGATATGAAGGCAGAAGAAATAGTGGGAGAAGAAGAGACGTATGTGACTGATATGAAGGCAGAAGATATAGAGGGCGAAGAAGAAACGTATGTGACTGATATGAAGGCAGAAGATACAGAGGGCGAAAAAGAAACGTATGTGACTGATATGAAGGCAGAAGATACAGAGGGAGATGCAGAGACGTTTGCGTGGGGCAATCAGCAGTTTAAGATGGAGGAAATCCCTAAAGATATCAGCACAGGTGAGTAATAAACACATTACAGAATAGTCATTCTCCTTGTTCATTGTCTTAACTTACACCCTCCTCTGTCAGTACAAACTAATAAAGTAAATGTATCTGCCCAGTGGGGGAGTCGGGAGCCATCAGCCCCTATTATATACTCCTGCTCTCCCCCTCACATCATGTCACTCTGTTACCAGCCCAGAAATCTGACCAGTCTCCTCCCCACACTCACTGGTGTATCTCAGATGCTGAGATGGAAATCACAGTAGAATACTGCTAGTATGACCTGTGTGTGTGATAATGTATAAACCATGCCTGCACTCTGTTACGCATACTGAGATGGAGATCCGGAAAGTGTGAGGGCACAGTAGGATACAGCTAGTATGTCCTGTGTGTGATATAATGTATAGACCATGCCTGCACTCTGTTACACATACTGAGGTGGCGATCCGGAGAGTGTGAGGAAACAGCACAGCTAGTATGACCTATGCTGAGATGGAGATTTGTCTTTTTTACGGACTACTCCCAGGCCAGTGTTACTCCTACACCTATACCTCCTCATGACAATCATCAGCAAATACTTGATGAAGTCACTGAGTATATGGAGATGTTAGGGTAAAGCCAGGCATGTCTTATTAGAGTTACACAGTATGGGGATGTAGGGGTACAGCCAGGCACGTCTTATTATAGTTACACAGTATGGGGATGTTGGGGTACAGCCGGGCACGTCTTATTGTTACACAGTATGGAGATGTTGGGGTACAGCCGGGCACATCTTATTATAGTTACACAGTATGGAGATGTTGGGGTACATACGGGGACTTCTTATTATAGTTACACAGTATGGTATGGTTCTGCAGGGGTGCTAATTCCCATATAATTATTCTGTTCCCAGCAGATGGACACAGCAGCAGGAATAACTCGGGGAGACGTCTCATATTATCTCCAGATTTTGACCTAGACGATAATAACTTCTCACAGGACTCTCCAGGAGAAAACCCCTTTACTCCTAGTATACATCCAACATCTCATAATGCAGATATATCATCTGATCCCTCTAACCATGAAGATAATCCCAGTTGCGTTACAAATAGTTCAGATCACACAGGTGATAACCCATTGTCCTGTTCTGAATGTGGGAAAGGTTTTACAAAGCAGATCAGTCTTTATAAACATCAGAAGAGAGTACACGCAGCTGAAAGGCCTTTTCTGTGTTCTGAGTGCGGGAAATGTTTTATACTGAGAGAAGATCTTGCTAGACATACAAAGATTCACAAAATTGAGAGACCATATTCATGTTCTGAGTGTGGGAAATGTTTCTTAGATAAATCACATCTTGTTTCACATCAGAGAAATCACACAGGTGAGAAACCATTTCCATGCTCTGAGTGTGGGAAATGTTTTACATATAAATCATGTCTTGTTAAACATCAGAGACATCACACAGGTGAGAAACCTTTTTTATGTTCTGAGTGTGGGAAATGTTTTATACGGAAAGCACATCTTGTTAGACATCTGAGAATTCACACAGGTGAGAAACCATTTCCATGTCGTGAGTGTGGGAAATGTTTTGCACAGAAATCAGATCTTGTTAAACATAGGAGAAGTCACACAGGTGAGAAACCATTTTCATGCTCTGAGTGTGGGAAATGTTTTACACAGAAATCGGTTCTTATTACACATAAGAGAAGTCACACAGGTGAGAAACCATTTTCATGTTCTCAGTTTAGGAAAGGTTTTACTAAGCACAAGAGTCTTTCTATGCATCAGAAGAGAGTTCACGCAGCTGGAAGGCCTTTTCCATGCTCTGAGTGTGGGAAATGTTTTACACAGAAATCACATCTTGTTACACATCAGAGACTTCACACAGGTGAGAAACCATTTTCATGCTCTGAGTGTGGGAAATGTTTTACATATAAATCAAGTTTCGTTAAACATCAGAGACATCACACAGGTGAGAAACCATATCCATGCTCTGAGTGTGGGAAATGTTTTACAAATATATCCGCTCTTTTTAGTCATCAGAAACGTCACACATGAGAAAAACAATGTGTATGAGCGTCTAGAAATATATAGAAATTGCAGCGATATTTGGAGCACTGAAATAATAATTGGGAATTATCAGAACAAGCATAAATACAATGTTAGCCTAGATTGCTGTCCCTGCTTGTTGAAGGGTAAATTACATTTGCATTATCACACTATGGGCCTGATTCAGAAGCAAATGCAGCTGCAGTCTCTTACAGATCGCAGGTGCTAATATATGCTAATGCCGAGGCACAGCCGCCATAACCACGCCCACTGCTACCTTCTCGTTATCATCCAATGTCGCCCTCCTGTGTAATCGGTACCATCGCCGCACATCAAGCAGTCACACAGCATTTACATCAGGTTTGACCAGCCGCAAACACTGCAGCTCTCCTGACACGCAGAGAGGTCTCATGCTGCAGCTGCCATCGCTATGGCTAATTTATACACACCCATGACATGGCGATCACACGGACAGATACGTCTGCAGTTTTCTGTCCATCCCCCCGTTACCTCCCCCCAAACGTCACCCTGCCACTCACTATGTGATGTATTCTTCTGTGCGTCCGTAATCGCAATGGGATCGCTGTGTGTCCGCAGTATGACTTATACGCAGGTCTGATGGCAAACATTCGCTCTATCTGCGTAACTACCATCATTATATCCTCTGCTGAATCAGCCCCTATATACTAATATATTACACTTTATTATATATCCACATTGATGTCACTAACATAGGGCTCTAAAAGGTTCCTCATGTAATGGCTTTCAGTTTCCTTATTCTATCAGATCAGAGGTTCCCAAACTCTTCTGTTACAGGCCAGGTATTAAGGATATCCATGCTTGAGCACAGGTCACCTAATATCTCAGCCAATTTGATTTAACCATTTGGACTCAATCATGGATAACCTTAAACCCTGGCCTGTAATGGGGGAGTTTGGGAAGCTCTGTATTAGATTATTATTGTGCTCTTGGCCTATTTGTGCAGTAACAAGACCATATGATGTAATATAGGGACATAACTAATCTGTCACCATGACAATGTGCTGGGGATGTAATATGGGAAGTGGGAAACTATGACATCATGTGATGACTGGGCTGTAAGTGACGGGGTGAGATGGGCGATATAATGACATCTGTGACCTCTGATTTTATCTCGCTGGATCCAGTATTCTCTGGTTGGGTTTCCTGGTACATGGATCTCTAATCTCCTTACAGCAGTCTGATGTCTGGTTCCTTCTAATTAGATCCTCTGTAACCTACTATTTACACTGTTCCAAAAGATATGAACATTAATATCATGATCACTTATGTAATTTATACATTATTAGATAATGTAACTTGTGTTGGGACACAGGAAGCTGCTGGTCCTGGTATAAACCACTAACAGTAATGTCCATTAAGTGCATCAGGCTCCCGATATCCCCAGCAGAATACAGATGTGAGCAGGGTACGTAGTAATAGAGGAATAATACAGGGACATCACAGGATAAGTAGGATCAGTACAGATTGTCCTCAGTATGTCCTGCACTGTCTCACCTCCCACAGTGGTGACACCACCAGTAATGTGCAGGGTGAGGAGATGAAGATTATTTGGTAGTGAGGAAATCACAGAAAGGACAATACAAGCTTTGTTACACACCTACAAATATGAGCTCAAAGTGTTTGGTAACAAGAAAACCAAACTCCGCATGGACCTGTCTGATGTCCATGTGGGGTAACACAGTTGCACTTGTTTGTTAGTATTTACCACACTTATTGACCTGAATGTTTTTGTACATTGTTAGTAAAGCTGGAATAGTGACCAGTTGTCCTCTCTGTGGTGCACATGTTCTGTGATGGCCTAGATCCTTGGTGGCTAACCTTGACACTCCAGATGTTGTGGAACTACATATCCCAGCATGCACTGCTACCATTTTGCTATTAGGGCATGCTAAAACTGTGGCAAGGCATGCTGGGATATCTAGATCCACAACATCTGGAGTGTCAAGGCTAGCCACCACTGGCCTAGATGTAAGATCTAGTGATTTGCTGTAAGACGGGATTTAGTGGAAACACTGATATTACCAGAGATGTCACAAGGAAGTATAGAGGTTTCTGCATGAGGGTGAGTTGTGTCTCACGGACTGGTCACACTAGGCCACAGCTGGCAGGAGAAAATAACAGAGATAGGGACAGGGCAGTCAGTTATAGACCAGGGTACAAGCCGAGGTCAGGGCCACAGAAGAACAAACGTCAGACATAAGCTGGGTCGGTATTTGTCAGTCAGACAATTACTCATTCAGAACTGGATATAAACTGACGTAAAGCTGTATTACTCTGTCACTTTAGGTACCGGTGATTATAGGTATATATATTGGGGTTGCACCAGCTCTTTGTATTCCTAGTTTCTTGTTATGCAGTTATTTATTGTTCTGTGTTTTAGCTTTTTCCTAACTCTGCCTTTAGTATCTTTATACTGTGACTGTCTTAGTAAAATATTTAAACAGAGCGCTGTCGACACAATCTAGATAGATTATATATAATAAATATTCCTAGCGCTGTAAGGCCAAGAGGAACTTACTGTGAGGGTTCAATAATAAATTGACGAGAAAAAACACACAGGTCTTGCGCTGCTAGGAATAGTATCAAAATTTTAATAAAATATCAAAATATTAAATAATAATAAATACATATATATGGCACATAAATATAGGAACTAAAAATAAAGGAAGAAAATATAATACAGCATCATAACATAGATTGAAATGAATATCTAAACCAGAAATCCAAGATTCTCAATTGTAGCAATCAAACAATGTATCTCTTCATATGAAAAGAAACGTAGTATCTTATGTTCGAATCAGTCATGTATCCCCTGTGAGAGAAAACAAATAGATCTATTTGTGGTTTGAATTAATTCCTTGAATAAGGCAGGGGGCTCACTTAGCGTACTGATAAGTCCCGTTGGTAACAGCTGATGTAAACACTCCCAGTTATAACATATTCTGGGATCCTGATATCTGCCGTAATAAAACTGGGCTGGATGTAATCAAAAGACAATCGTCACACTATAACTAGCGCGTGTTCACACTGTATTTCCAAGTGGATAAGCAGTAATAAGTACCTGGTCCGTCCGAGCGTCCTCGGAACAATGCGGGGACCAGAGCTCCACTAGCGGCAGTGTCCGAGTGAGCGGTGGCTGTCCGGATCAGCCGGGTGCTCAGCCCAAGAAAGAGCAGCAGGTACAGATGAGCCCTTGAATCAGGCCCTCAGTGTGAACACGCGCTAGTTATAGTGTGACGATTGTCTTTTGATTACATCCAGCCCAGTTTTATTACGGCAGATATCAGGATCCCAGAATATGTTATAACTGGGAGTGTTTACATCAGCTGTTACCAACGGGACTTATCAGTACGCTAAGTGAGCCCCCTGCCTTATTCAAGGAATTAATTCAAACCACAAATAGATCTATTTGTTTTCTCTCACAGGGGATACATGACTGATTCGAACATAAGATACTACGTTTCTTTTCATATGAAGAGATACATTGTTTGATTGCTACAATTGAGAATTTGGATTTCTGGTTTAGATATTCATTTCAATCTATTTTATGATGCTGTATTATATTTTTTTCCTTTATTTTTAGTTCCTATATTTATGTGCCATATATATGTATTTATTATTATTTAATATTTTGATATTTTATTAAACTTTTGATACTATTCCTAGCAGCGCAAGACCTGTGTGTGTTTTTTCTTGTGACTGATTTAGTGTCCATTTCTCATACCCAAACAAGAAAGGTTTTGTCTTACACGTGTGCCCCTCTTTCCTGTCTCCTGTCACTGTGACACCGCTCTGGTGTTGGGGATTTGCTCTCTGATGGGCACCTGCATGGATACACTGGCCTGTCCTGTTATTACCTCCTATCATGATATATATCAGCATTTTATTAGTACATATGTATTAGATAATATGTAATCTCTATTGTATGTGTGCCATGGAGGGAATGACAGCACTGTGCGAGTATCATATCCTGCAGCTTATAATACATGAGTAATACAGAAATGACACATTGTACACAAGCCATGAATAATAACAGGAATTGCTCTGTATGAGTAACTGGACGTTACAGGACTATTATGTGCAGGATGTTACTCTCATCATTAATGTAAGGACCATATTATACCAAAGAGAGAAAGCCAGGACAGCTATTCCTCATGGATGGCTCCTAATACGTACAGACCCCACCTGATGGAAAATGCCAGGATGCTGCACATCTCTGAGCATTGGATGTATGATCTGTTATCTATATACAGGTGCACAGCACAGCGTCACTGCACCAGTATGCCGGGAGCCTCACATCATTACTGTGTTCTGTTACCTAGCTGTATCCATGTCAGTCTTGTCTGATCATAGTTGTAATGGAGTTACATTAACTGAAATACTCTGTGTTGCAGTTACAGTTTTCTTTAGTTACAGATTTCCAGCACCACCCACCTTATCTGCTGCTTGTGTGTCTGCCCCCAGGTTTGCAGGATACAGCAGCTGCTCATTTTATAATCTGCTTTTCTTGCCGCATTCACACAATATTAAAGTAAACTGTGGTATTACGTATGCAATAAATAACATTCCAAGTGTTACTACAGAAGGAAACTATATTCTTGTAATTTTGCAATAAAATGACTGATGTAGAAAATTCTGCCTCACTGCTGTGTTTAGTGATAACTTGTGTATAAAGGAAAAGGCGGGGTGTGGGGGGAATAAGGGAGAGGGTGATATATAATAATTTAATGGTAATGTTCAATAAACAAGAAATGTAATGTGTGGGGAAAAAAACTACAAATGTACAGTAAGTAAAGCCCATAATTTGGTGTAATGGGTACGAGGACCTGTGTATAATGTGGTGTAATGGGTAGGAGGACCTGTGTATAATGTGGTGTAATGGGTACGAGGACCTGTGTATAACGTGGTGTAATGGGTAGGAGGACCTGTGTATAATGTGGTGTAATGGGTAGGAGGACCTGTGTATAATGTGGGGTAATGGGTAGGAGGACCTGTGTATAATGTGGGGTAATGGGTAGGAGGACCTGTGTATAATGTGGTGTAATGGGTACGAGGACCTGTGTATGATGTGGTGTAATGGGTACGAGGACCTGTGTATAATGTGGGGTAATGGGTACGAGGACCTGTGTATAATGTGGGGTAATGGGTACGAGGACCTGTGTATAATGTGGTGTAATGGGTACGAGGACCTGTGTATAATGTGGGGTAATGGGTACAAGGACCTGTGTATGAGCCTGTCTGGGTCACAGCGTCTCCCTATGTCAGTAATGTGTATCTGCTCTATGTCAGTCATACTGATATAATAGGACAATACCACCTTATACATGGACACATGTAGCTGCCCCTCTGCACATTCCCCACCTTTAGTTACAGGACTGGAGGAAGTTACTTTATTGCTGGAACCATCTATGGTAAATCACATTCTCTCACATGATAACGTTAATAACTAGTGTTACAGATGTTTGTATTATAGTAGGGATTGGACATAAGGAGAACATAGTGTCAGTGTAATTAGCATTCATTACACAACATTGTTTAGGCCTAAGCACTGATCCCGGAACATCGATGGTTTCCGATGTTACCACACAAGACTCCTCGTCATCTCCTCAGGGCTGGCTGAGCTGACTCCTCCTGTTACTAATAGTGGTGGACTGACTGCTGCTGTGCTTCATGCTCTGCAGTGATCACACATTGCTCCTCGACCCATGTGACTGCCCTGACAGACTGTGAGCTTAACCAGTCAGCCGGGCACTCAGTCATTGGCAGGCAGTGATACGCTGAGTGCCACCATCACGTCATAGACACAGTGACAGGCTCAGAGTGACTGCCCGCCACCCAAGACACCTGCTCCTGTGCTGCATGCCTGACTGATAATGCTCTGCATTAGGCGGAGAGAGGCCACAGGAGCGAGTTACAGTGACCCAACATCGGTACAACACTATTGTGAGGAAACATCGGAACCTCACCACCTTTGGATAAACCATTAACCACTAAAAACAAACCAATCAACTCCCATCATTACCATATAGCTGACCATAGTGTTAGAGCCACTCAGCTATATTTGGTGAGGTAATGCCTTTAGGACCATTCATGGCTCATTTGGTTTCCATCATGTTTTTTTTTTTTTAAACCTTTTTTTATTGGTATCCAAAATACAATACAAAGAAAAAAAAACATGGAGATTAGTCAACATAATGGGTAATATACATTAAAAAATATTTTTTTTTTTACTAGAAACAGTAGTATAAACAAAATACACCAGTATATAATTAAAGTAATAACAATCATTGCAAATCATACAATATGGAGTATTAGTGGCGTATGATGAAAATCGAAAGAAGGTTTAGTATTATCCTCTATCTCACACTCCATAGTAACCATAATCATAAGGTGCAAATACCAATATTTTCAACATTAAAAAAAGAGGGACAAATAAAAATAAGGGAAAAATTGAGAGAGAAAGAAATTGAAGAAACTTTATATTGTTACTTTACTATAGATACAAATGGCATAGAAAGAGATTATCATTTGGTTGTTAAGAAATATTCCATAGACAAAAAACTTACGGTTTCACATGTCCCATTAAACTTCAAAAAGCAATAAAATTACGATCATTAAGGCTGACGCCTTAATGGACGTGTTCCTTGCGTAATACAGATATGGTATGCCATCACACCATGTGGTTAACTGCAGATGCAGCACTCTCTTCCCTAGCCCTTCCCCATGAGGCCATGGCCTTTTTTTCAGGTGCACTATCTAATGTCTCTATTTATAAAATGGTGGAGGGAGGGCACCAATGCTCTATCTGGCAAAGGGAACCAAGAAGTTTAGTTAAGGCTCTGGTGTATTCCATTGAGCACACAATTCTGTGAATTAGCAGCTCCACCATTTTGTGACTGACAGCAATCTCATTCTGTGAGAGTGCTGAATCTGCCATTAACCACAGGGTGTGTTATAATGTAATTAGCCCTTTGTACAATCCTTCCTATACCTTCTAAACCTTTATACGCTCCTGCCTATACCTTCTAAAATTGTCGCTATTTGCGTACGCAGTCATACAGTAAATAAATGCCTTCAGACTTTGAAATGTGTTTCCAACGCACAAAGGATATTATTCAACATAAAAACAGTAGGATACACGCTGTGATCTAAAGACAATTTAGGGCAAAGAAATTATACAGACCCAAGGTACAGCTATACATACGCACGCGCACTGGGACCAGTTACCGGCATCAACAAGAAACCTCCGTCAACAGCATCAGCATGAAGACTCCAGATTGGGGTCTGAACGCACATATATACCCTTACAGGGAGAAGCAATACAATAAGCAAGTTTGGCATGATTCCATTGCTTCTCCGTCACGGTGCTTCTGTTACAGGACATTTAACAGGTCGATTCAAATGGACACAGGTCAGCCTCCGACAGCCTTTTGTCTCCTTTTTCCTGCTGCATGCAAATCTAAGCTGCTAACATTACAAAGTACATTTTAGTGCTTTAACTCTCTACAGTCCATAAGTTGAGAACGCATGTTGCGATCTTCTCCCCAATGACACCGGATAGCTGTTGAGACAGAGTAGATCAGTACAACACCAAACATGGTTGGCTTATCATGTACTAAACCTTAGATATAAAATAGTCTTTATTTCACAAAATTAGTAATAAATGAATAAACCTTGAATATTTCACTTTGAAGCTATGGAATCTTTTATGTGAGTGTGCAGTGTGTAAGTATGAGGGGTTTGGGAAAAGACGCTAGTCAGATTTATGTAGTAAGGACTTTATACTTGGGGCAGATGTGTACGCATGAAGCTAATAAACAGCGTTTGCATACAGGATATTATGCATTCGCTAAAGTGCGTATTTGTAATGTGTGTATGGGGTATGGTGAAATATGCGATCGCTAATAATTGCATCGCCATTTTATTACGCAAGGAACACTTCCACTAATGCGTCAGCCTTAATGATCATAACTTCATTGCTTTTTAAAGTTTGAGTGGCAGAAATTCAATAGGTTTTGTGAAATTTCATGTCTAAGAAGCCCTAATGGGACACGTGACACCGTAAGGTTTTCTTGTCTATGGAATTTCATTGCTTTTTAAAATGTATTGGGACATCAATGTGTTTTCCACAGAGATACAATCAATAGTCACCAAATCAAATTGGACTTGATAGTTCCAAATGGCTGGATACCACTGATATAGCACTAGGAAGAGGTACCGCTGGATCTTCCTTCTTGTAACACCATAAACATGGAGAAATATAAGGAGAGAGTAGAATAATAGTGCAGTATGCCCTGAAAACGATGGTTTTAATAACAGATGTACACTTACAGGAAATATATGAATAAAGAGCATGTAACAAATCCAATGAGTGACTGCGCCCAGCGTCCACGTCAGTGTGTAGATATCAATCCCAGATGTAGCCAGGGAATAGTAAGTTCATCACTCCGGATGTGGCGATCCACTGTGATGAAATACACAGACCGGTGACAGGTGCCGCAGTAAGTCCATGAGGTGAGCCTCGGGGATACAACTTATTACTCAATACTTTATTAAAGGAACGATTATAATTTGTAGGGGCATAAATATCACATAAAGTGTAAAGAACACCAGAAAGCGTAATCTGAGGAATAACAAATCGGGCATTTGGGTCAGATATCTGCTTTTCAACTACAAATGGGAGCCCTTTCCGTATAAGAATAGCAACTCCACGCGCTTTAGAGGTATACGATGAAAAAGCTACAACCCGTTGTTGCAACACAGATAATTTCACATGTTCCGAATCTGTCAGGTGTGTTTCCTGTAAAAATGATATATCGGCTTTTTTTAAATTGAGATATGAAGTTATTTTGTGATATTTCACAGGGGAATTAGGGCCTGATTCAGACCCGCTTGCGGGCGCATAGCATAGCGCTCGCAAGCGGGTCGATGGTGGCCCAGTGCACACGTGCGGTGCGCAAGCCCCGTAGCGAATGAGAACTTCACTTGCTCCGGGGCTCCATTTTGTGGGCAAATAGGGGCACGCCCCATTTTGTAGGCGGGTAGTGGACTTCCTGCTCTATTATAGCAGGAAGTCCACTCGGCATTGAGAGTGCTGAGACCCTACCTTAGGGTCTCCTCACAATGCCGAACGTTGTGATATCGCAACCATCTCCAGCCCGCCCTCACAAGCTGTGGGTGGGCACCCACAGCTTAGCGAGTGGGCAGGAGAAAAAAAAAAAATCTCGCCCTGATTCAGAGCGAGCTCTTGCAAACAGCGAGCACCTCTGAATCAGGTTCTTAATGCCTTGGACATTCCAAGAACACACTCTAATATTATTCAATATTTAGGGAGTTTAGAGAAAATAGCGCAGACATCCCACCCAAAAAAGCACACCATCGCATTGCTATAGAACAAAAAACATCGATTTTATTAGTTGTAACATCTCCCAATCTCGGAAAAAAGAGGAAAACAGAAGAAAATAAAGGAAAAAATTAAATAAAACAGAAATAATCCACGGTATGAATACAGTTAGAGACATACAAGAACAAGGAAGAGCCGCGCACCCCTGTAATAATGTTGATAAAAATATATAGAGCAGTGGTGTCAAACTCGGGCCCTTCAGCTGCAATGGAACTACACATCCCAGCATGCACTGTCAGAGTTTTGCTATTAGGACTTGCTAAAATTGTGGCAGGGCATGCTGGGATATGTAGTCCCACAGCAGCTGGAGGGCCCGAGTTTGACACCACTGATATAGAGTATCAGAAAGAAATCTATACATAGGCATATCAATATCAGATGTACAAATAATAATATGCCGGAATATTTCTAACATGAAAAGCACAAAAGTCTAAAGAGAAAAATCGGTTAGAATAAAACCAATTTTAAATATGCTGCAAAGTTCCAACAATGATATCCCAGGGCAGCAACATAAAAGTGCAATAATATAGAAACACCATCATCGGAAAACACACAACAGAATCAAAGTATTAATTGTATTAGAGCAAAGCAGTATCTGAGAGTCCAGTACAAGAATCTGACAATAAGCAGAAAATGATACTTAGGTATATAAAGGAAATTATCAGTCAGGATTAGCCATGCACTCTTCCTCCTCCTCTTCCATGTATGCTCGGGCATCGGCGGGCACAGTAAAGTCTTTAAAATCTTTACCTTGGAAGATTCTGAGCTTAGCGAGATAAAGAAGAGCGAATTTCCTCTGTGTCTGGACAAGCTTTGAGCAGATAGGGCTCATCTCCTTGCAGGCCCTAGTGACTTCGGCCATGGGAACGCCTCCGTCTGGCAGGCACACCCCCGGCACGCCCACCAAAGGGGGCGTGCTGTCAATCAACATCAACAGCACGCCCCCTTTGGTGCGAGACCCGGAGCGATGGAAAGCCCGTCGCTCATCGGGTCTCGCGCATGCGCACAACGGAGCTCCCTCCATCGTGCGCATGCGCAGTGGGGAACATCGACCCGCTTGCGAGCGTCCTACCGCTCGCGAGCGGGTCTGAATGACCCCCAGAGTTCAAGCAACAAAGTATCACTGTGCGTGGGCGTGAGGAATCGGAGAAAGATCCTAAACTGTGCACCCTTTCAACAGTAAAGTCAGGTATAACATCAGCAACTCCCAAAATCTGTGGTAGATCAGAGGGTAGGAATTTGATGAGGTCAGGGCCCCTCAGACTTTCTGGAAGGCCTACCTCACGCAAATTATTCTGGCAGGAATGATTTTCCAAGTCATCTACTTTGCCGATCAGCTGGTAGCTGGATTTTTGCAGGGACGCTGCCTGTTGTTTCAATTCGAAGATATCTTGTTCATGCTCACTAATCTTCTGTTCGTTAGATACCACTTGTACATCGGTGGATTCCAGTTGGGATTTTACCTCTTTCAGAGCCGCCACAAACGTAGCAGACTGCTGTTGCATAATTGGGGCCATAGTATCCTTAATCGCTCTCACCATATCTTCATAGACTAATGGAAATGCAGGGGAGCATCTGCTTGGGGCAGGGTGGAGTGTGGTAAGTTGGTGGTACTTATAGAGGATGACTGAGAAGGCTGAGAGGACATCTCGACTAGCAATGAAGGCTCTGCAGGGATAGCAATATCTCCACGTTTACCCGATTTGTTTCTGAGGGTTTTTTCATGGGGTAGGGGCAATTAGGAATTTCTCCATGTCCCGTATTGATAATTAGGAATGTACTATATAGATTATGAGCACCACTAGTAGCAGTTGAGGTGTAATAAAGCAAAACAATAGTAGTTCCAATAAATAGGCAAGATATAGATTGGGATGGATACCCTTGCGCACAGAGTATGTGCTTGTGTAACTAAGGTAAGTGCTTCTGCCATGAGTGGGGATACCCATCCCCACTGGGTAAACTAGAAAATTGGGTTATGTAGCGCTCAGACATATTGCTAAGTGGTATTGTATCAAATGATTCGGTGATGTGGAAAAGAAGAATGGACCCAAAATGTTGCAAGATAAAGTTTACTGGTCTCAATAAACAGCAGCATTAAACATAATATTGGTTATGTACAGAGAGATGTAGCAATCATAGATGTGGGTTGGTTGGTATGAACAAATATTGTAATGTGCACAACCAGGCTGCAGGGCCAGTCTTGGTTTTAATTATAGGGGGAAAAAACTGCATAGGGGGTCCCCCTATAATTAAAACCAGCCCCGGACCCTTTCTAGCGGGGGCTAATGCCACAGCCAGGGGAACCCTTTCACCGGGCCCCCCAGCCGCAGCATCAGTCCTGACCGCTAGTCAGCCCAGGCCAGGGATCCCTGGGGAGTTGGGGACCCCCCCAATAATTTGTGAGACGTTATAAAGGTTATAGGAGGAGGTCATATCTGGCTAGCCGATCCGGAATAGGTCACATCATATAAACTGTAGAATGATTGATTATAATCGCAGCTAGCTACATATTGTGAGGCAATGGTGACATACATCATTCCTCTGCAGAGTTAGGAAAGAACTGAATAATCACATAAGTTTCAGCAATATCTGTAAGTGAAGTTACCTATAATATACCGCAAGAATCAGGACATAGGAACCTTAACATTTACATAAAGGAGACTATTAACAGTTTGCATATGACTAAGTTCAAACTTTAGTAACTACAATTAAAACCCGGGCACCTTTTACCATACTGCACAATCCAAAAATAACTACATGCAGTAGTCTAGAATAATTGACTGTGCACAACTAGGGGCGTTGGGTTCAGGTGTTACTTTAGTACCTAATGTGTTGTAGGAAAAGTTGTGATGTGAAGATGCACTAACAATTTCCTCCACAGTCCGAGGCAAGTGCAAAGGTGATCTATTGTTCCAGATTAATAACATTACCCGGGACCTGCGTGTACTATTACTGTGTGAACCTTTATTGTAATGCTTTTACATAGATGTATTGTACTGGTTTTAATAGCTGTACTGCTATTACATGGTAGTAATTGACTCCTTAGGGAGATTGTACTGAATAAAATCCCTTTTGGTTGTTCAAATACAAGACAGTATACTTGTTTGCCTGCATCTTACTAAAACCAAGCCGAAATTCTGGTGGCTGTTGACTACGGTAAGAACACTCTGCACCACAGGTTGGGTAAAGGGTGTTAAATTATCAGCTGCAGCACATTATCCCCTTCGGCACTGTGGAGGATCATCTTTACATCCTGAGTGTCAAGGACCTCAGGGTCCTGCTCTCACCTCCCATCCTCTAGGAGCCAGCTGCCGGGCTGCCAGTCTATGACCTCTGCTGTGATACAGGTGCAGATGACCATCCCCAGCTCTCCTCCCCTGCTCTCACCTCCTGTCCTCTAGGAGCCAGCTGCTGGGCTGCCATTCTATGACCTCTGCTGTGATACAGGTGCAGATGACCATCCCCAGCTCTCCTCCCCTGCTCTCACCTCCCGTCCTCTAGGAGCCAGCTGCTGGGCTGCCAGTCTATGACCTCTGCTGTGATACAGGTGCAGATGACCATCCCCAGCTCTCACCTCCCATCCTCTAGGAGCCAGCTGCTGGGCTGCCAGTCTATGACCTCTGCTGTGATACAGGTGCAGATGACCATCCCCAGCTCTCCTCCCCTGCTCTCACCTCCTGTCCTCTAGGAGCCAGCTGCTGGGCTGCCAGTCTATGACCTCTGCTGTGATACAGGTGCAGATGAACATCCCCAGCTCTCCTCCCCTGCTCTCACCTCCCGTCCTCTAGGAGCCAGCTGCTGGGCTGCCAGTCTATGACCTCTGCTGTGATACAGGTGCAGATGACCATTCCCAGCTCTTCTCCTGCTCTCACCTCCCGTCCTCTAGGAGCCAGCTGCTGGGCTGCCAGTCTATGACCTCTGCTGTGATACAGGTGCAGATGACCATCCCCAGCTCTCCTCCCCTGCCCTCACCTCCCATCCTCTAGGAGTCAGCTGCTGCACTACCAGTCTATGACCTGTGCTGTGATACAGATGCAGATGACCATTCCCAGCTCTCCTCCCCTGCTCTCACCTCCCATCCTCTAGGAGCCAGCTGCTGGGCTGCCAGTCTATGACCTCCGCTGTGATACAGGTGCAGATGACCATCCCCAGCTCTCCTCCCCTGCTCTCACCTCCCGTCCTCTAGGAGCCAGCTGCTGGGCTGCCAGTCTATGACCTCTGCTGTGATACAGGTGCAGATGACCATCCCCAGCTCTCCTCCCCTACTCTCACCTCCTGTCCTCTAGGAGCCAGCTGCAGGGCTGCCAGTCTATGACCTCTGCTGTGACACAGGTGCAGATGACCATCCCCAGCTCTTCTCCTGCTCTCACCTCCTGTCCTCTAGGAGCCAGCTGCTGGGCTGCCAGTCTAGGACCTCTGCTGTGATACAGGTGCAGATGAACATCCCCAGCTCTCCTCCCCTGCTCTCACCTCCTGTCCTCTAGGAGCCAGCTGCTGGGCTGCCAGTCTATGACCTCTGCTGTGATACAAGAGCAGATGACCATTCCCAGCTCTTCTCCTGCACTCACCTCCCGTCCTCTAGGAGCCAGCTGCTGGGCTGCCAGTCTATGACCTCTGCTGTGATACAGGTGCAGATGACCATCCCCAGCTCTCCTCCCCTGCTCTCACCTCCTGTCCCCTAGGAGCCAGCTGCTGGGCTGCCAGTCTATGACACCTGCTGTGATACAAGTGCAGATGACCATTCCCAGCTCTCCTCCCCTGCTCTCACCTCCCGTCCTCTAGGAGCCAGCTGCTGGGCTGCCAGTCTATGACCTCTGCTGTGATACAGGTGCAGATGACCATCCCCAGCTCTTCTCCTGCTCTCACCTCCTGTCCTCTAGGAGCCAGCAGCTGGGCTGCCAGTCTTTGACCTCTGCTGTAATACAGGTGCAGATGACCATCCCCAGCTCTTCTCCTGCTCTCACCTCCCATCCTCTAGGAGCCAGCTGCTGGGCTGCCAGTCTATGACCTCTGCTGTGATACAAGTGCAGATGACCATCCCCAGCTCTCCTCCCCTGCTCTCACCTCCCGTCCTCTAGGAGCCAGCTCCTGGGCTGCCAGTCTATGACCTCTGCTGTGATACAGGTGCAGATGACCATCCCCAGCTCTCCTCCCCTGCTCTCACCTCCCATCCTCTAGGAGCCAGCTGCCGGGCTGCCAGTCTATGACCTCTGCTGTGATACAGGTGCAGATGACCATCCCCAGCTCTCACCTCCCGTCCTCTAGGAGCCAGCTGCTGGGCTGCCAGTCTATGACCTCTGCTGTGATACAGGTGCAGATGACCATCCCTAGCTCTCCTCCCCTGCTCTCACCTCCCGTCCTCTAGGAGCCAGCTGCTGGGCTGCCAGTCTATGACCTCTGCTGTGATACAGGTGCAGATGACCATCCCCAGCTCTCGTCCCCTGCTCTCACCTCCCGTCCTCTAGGAGCCAGCTGCTGGGCTGCCAGTCTATGACCTCTGCTGTGATACAGGTGCAGATGACCATTCCCAGCTCTTCTCCTGCTCTCACCTCCAGTCCTCTAAGAGCCAGCTGCTGGGCTGCCAGTCTATGACCTCTGCTGTGATACAGGTGCAGATGACCATCCCCAGCTCTCCTCCCCTGCCCTCACCTCCCATCCTCTAGGAGTCAGCTGCTGCACTGCCAGTCTATGACCTGTGCTGTGATACAGATGCAGATGACCATTCCCAGCTCTCCTCTCCCATCCTCTAGGAGCCAGCTGCTGGGCTGCCAGTCTATGACCTCTGCTGTGATACAGGTGCAGATGACCATCCCCAGCTCTCCTCCCCTGCCCTCACCTCCCATCCTCTAGGAGTCAGCTGCTGCACTGCCAGTCTATGACCTGTGCTGTGATACAGATGCAGATGACCATCCCCAGCTCTCCTCCCCTGCTCTCACCTCCCATCCTCTAGGAGCCAGCTACTGGGCTGCCAGTCTATGACCTCTGCTGTGATACAGGTGCAGATAACCATCCCCAGCTCTCCTCCCCTGCTCTCACCTCCTGTCCCCTAGGAGCCAGCTGCTGGGCTGCCAGTCTATGACCTCTGCTGTGATACAAGTGCAGAAGACCAATCCCAGCTCTCCTCCCCTGCTCTCACCTCCAGTCCTCTAGGAGCCAGCTGCTGGGCTGCCAGTCTATGACCTCTGCTGTGATACAGGTGCAGATTACCATCCCCAGCTCTTCTCCTGCTCTCACCTCCTGTCCTCTAGGAGCCAGCTGCTGGGCTGCCAGTCTATGACCTCTGCTGTAATACAGAAGCAGATGACCATCCCCAGCTCTTCTCCTGCTCTCACCTCCCATCCTCTAGGAGTCAGCTGCTGGGCTGCCAGTCTATGACCTCTGCTGTGATACAAGTGCAGATGACCATCCCCAAATCTCCTCCCCTGCTCTCACCTCCCGTCCTCTAGGAGCCAGCTCCTGGGCTGCCAGTCTATGACCTCTGCTGTGATACAGGTACAGATGACCATCCCCAGCTCTCCTCCCCTGCTCTCACCTCCCATCCTCTAGGAGCCAGCTGCCGGGCTGCCAGTCTATGACCTCTGCTGTGATACAGGTGCAGATGACCATCCCCAGCTCTCACCTCCCGTCCTCTAGGAGCCAGCTGCTGGGCTGCCAGTCTATGACCTCTGCTGTGATACAGGTGCAGATGACCATCCCCAGCTCTCCTCCCCTGCTCTCACCTCCTGTCCTCTAGGAGCCAGCTGCTGGGCTGCCAGTCTATGACCTCTGCTGTGATACAGGTGCAGATGACCATCCCCAGCTCTCCTCCCCTGCTCTCACCTCCCGTCCTCTAGGAGCCAGCTGCTGGGCTGCCAGTCTATGACCTCTGCTGTGATACAGGTGCAGATGACCATTCCCAGCTCTTCTCCTGCTCTCACCTCCCGTCCTCTAGGAGCCAGCTGCTGGGCTGCCAGCCTATGACCTCTGCTGTGATACAGGTTCAGATGACCATCCCCAGCTCTCCTCCCCTGCCCTCACCTCCCATCCTCTAGGAGTCAGCTGCTGCACTGCCAGTCTATGACCTGTGCTGTGATACAGATGCAGATGACCATTCCCAGCTCTCCTCCCCTGCTCTCACCTCCCATCCTCTAGGAGCCAGCTGCTGGGCTGCCAGTCTATGACCTCCGCTGTGATACAGGTGCAGATGACCATCCCCAGCTCTCCTCCCCTGCTCTCACCTCCCGTCCTCTAGGAGCCAGCTGCTGGGCTGCCAGTCTATGACCTCTGCTGTGATACAGGTGCAGATGACCATCCCCAGCTCTCCTCCCCTACTCTCACCTCCTGTCCTCTAGGAGCCAGCTGCAGGGCTGCCAGTCTATGACCTCTGCTGTGATACAGGTGCAGATGACCATCCCCAGCTCTTCTCCTGCTCTCACCTCCTGTCATCTAGGAGCCAGCTGCTGGGCTGCCAGTCTAGGACCTCTGCTGTGATACAGGTGCAGATGAACATCCCCAGCTCTCCTCCCCTGCTCTCACCTCCTGTCCTCTAGGAGCCAGCTGCTGGGCTGCCAGTCTATGACCTCTGCTGTGATACAAGAGCAGATGACCATTCCCAGCTCTTCTCCTGCACTCACCTCCCGTCCTCTAGGAGCCAGCTGCTGGGCTGCCAGTCTATGACCTCTGCTGTGATACAGGTGCAGATGACCATCCCCAGCTCTCCTCCCCTGCTCTCACCTCCTGTCCCCTAGGAGCCAGCTGCTGGGCTGCCAGTCTATGACCCCTGCTGTGATACAAGTGCAGATGACCATTCCCAGCTCTCCTCCCCTGCTCTCACCTCCCGTCCTCTAGGAGCCAGCTGCTGGGCTGCCAGTCTATGACCTCTGCTGTGATACAGGTGCAGATGACCATCCCCAGCTCTTCTCCTGCTCTCACCTCCTGTCCTCTAGGAGCCAGCTGCTGGGCTGCCAGTCTTTGACCTCTGCTGTAATACAGGTGCAGATGACCATCCCTAGCTCTTCTCCTGCTCTCACCTCCCATCCTCTAGGAGCCAGCTGCTGGGCTGCCAGTCTATGACCTCTGCTGTGATACAAGTGCAGATGACCATCCCCAGCTCTCCTCCCCTGCTCTCACCTCCCGTCCTCTAGGAGCCAGCTGCTGGGCTGCCAGTCTATGACCTCTGCTGTGATACAGGTGCAGATGACCATCCCCAGCTCTCACCTCCCGTCCTCTAGGAGCCAGCTGCTGGGCTGCCAGTCTATGACCTCTGCTGTGATACAGGTGCAGATGACCATCCCCAGCTCTCCTCCCCTGCTCTCACCTCCCGTCCTCTAGGAGCCAGCTGCTGGGCTGCCAGTCTATGACCTCTGCTGTGATACAGGTGCAGATGACCATCCCCAGCTCTCCTCCCCTGCTCTCACCTCCCGTCCTCTAGGAGCCAGCTGCTGGGCTGCCAGTCTATGACCTCTGCTGTGATACAGGTGCAGATGACCATTCCCAGCTCTTCTCCTGCTCTCACCTCCAGTCCTCTAAGAGCCAGCTGCTGGGCTGCCAGTCTATGACCTCTGCTGTGATACAGGTGCAGATGACCATCCCCAGCTCTCCTCCCCTGCCCTCACCTCCCATCCTCTAGGAGTCAGCTGCTGCACTGCCAGTCTATGACCTGTGCTGTGATACAGATGCAGATGACCATTCCCAGCTCTCCTCCCCTGCTCTCACCTCCCATCCTCTAGGAGCCAGCTGCTGGGCTGCCAGTCTATGACCTCCGCTGTGATACAGGTGCAGATGACCATCCCCAGCTCTCCTCCCCTGCTCTCACCTCCTGTCCTCTAGGAGCCAGCTGCTGGGCTGCCAGTCTATGACCTCTGCTGTGATAAAGGTGCAGATGACCATCCCCAGCTCTCCCCTACTCTCACCTCCTGTCCTCTAGGAGCCAGCTGCAGGGCTGCCAGTCTATGACCTCTGCTGTGATACAGGTGCAGATGACCATCCCCAGCTCTTCTCCTGCTCTCACCTCCTGTCCTCTAGGAGCCAGCTGCTGGGCTGCCAGTCTATGACCTCTGCTGTGATACAGGTGCAGATGAACATCCCCAGCTCTCCTCCCCTGCTCTCACCTCCCATCCTCTAGGAGCCAGCTGCTGGGCTGCCAGTCTATGACCTCTGCTGTGATACAAGTGCAGATGAACATTCCCAGCTCTTCTCCTGCTCTCACCTCCCGTCCTCTAGGAGCCAGCTGCTGGGCTGCCAGTCTATGACCTCTGCTGTGATACAGGTGCAGATGACCATCCCCAGCTCTCACCTGCTCTCACCTCCCATCCTCTAGGAGCCAGCTGCTGGGCTGCCAGTCTATGACCTCTGCTGTGATACAGGTGCAGATGACCATTCCCAGCTCTCCTCCCTTGCTCTCACCTCCCATCCTCTAGGAGCCAGCTGCTGGGCTGCCAGTCTATGACCTCCGCTGTGATACAGTTGCAGATGACCATCCCCAGCTCTCCTCCCCTGCTCTCACCTCCTGTCCTCTAGGAGCCAGTTGCAGGGCTGCCAGTCTATGACCTCTGCTGTGATACAGGTGCAGATGACCATCCCCAGCTCTCCTCCCCTACTTTCACCTCCTGTCCTCTAGGAGCCAGCTGCTGGGCTGCCAGTCTATGACCTCTACTGCGATACAAGGGCAGATGACCATCCCCAGCTCTCCTCCCCTGCTCTCACCTCCCGTCCTCTAGGAGCCAGCTGCCGGGCTGCCAGTCTATGACCTCTGCAGTGATAAAGGTGCAGATGACCATTCCCAGCTCTCCTCCCCTACTCTCACCTCCCGTCCTCTAGGAGTCTGCTGCCGGGCTGCCAGTCTATGACCTCTGCTGTGATACAGGTGCAGATGACCATCCCCAGCTCTCCTCCCCTACTCTCACCTCCAGTTCTCTAGGAGCCAGCTGCTGGGCTGCCAGTCTATGACCTCTACTGCGATACAAGTGCAGATGACCATCCCCTACTCTCACCTCCCATTCTCTAGGAGCCAGCTGCCGGGCTGCCAGTCTGTGACCTCTGCTGTGATACAAGTGCAGACGACCATCCCCAGCTCTCCTCCCCTACTCTCACCTCCCATCCTCTAGGAGCCAGCTGCTGGGCTGCCAGTCTATGACCTCCGCTGTGATACAAGTGCAGATGACCATCCCCAGCTCTCCTCCCCTACTCTCACCTCCCATCCTCTAGGAGCCAGCTGCTGGGCTGCCAGTCTGTGACCTCTGCTGTGATACAAGTGCAGATGACCATTCCCAGCTCTCCTCCCCTGCTCTCACCTCCCGTCCTCTAGGAGCCAGCTGCTGGGCTGCCAGTCTATGACCTCTGCTGTAATACAGGTGCAGATGACCATCCCCAGCTCTCCTCCCCTGCTCTCACCTCCCGTCCTCTAGGAGCCAGCTGTGGAGCTGCCAGTCTATGACCTCTGCTGTGATACAAGTGCAGATGACTATTCCCAGCTCTCCTCCCCTGCTCTCACCTCCCGTCCTCTAGGAACCAGCTGCTGGGCTGCCAGTCTATGACCTCTGCTGTGATACAAGTGCAGATGACCATTCCCAGCTCTCCTCCCCTGCTCTCACCTCCCGTCCTCTAGGAGCCAGCTCCTGGGCTGCCAGTCTATGACCTCTGCTGTGATACAGGGGCAGATGACCATCCCCAGCTCTCACCTCCTGTCCTCTAGGAGCCAGCTGCTGGGCTGCCAGTCTATGACCTCTGCTGTGATACAGGTGCAGATGACCATCCCCAGCTCTCCTCCCCTGCTCTCACCTCCTGTCCTCTAGGAGCCAGCTGCTGGGCTGCCAGTCTATGACCTCTGCTGTGATACAAGTGCAGATGACCATTCCCAGCTCTTCTCCTGCTCTCACCTCCCGTCCTCTAGGAGCCAGCTGCTGGGCTGCCAGTCTATGACCTCTGCTGTGATACAGGTGCAGATGACCATTCCCAGCTCTCACCTGCTCTCACCTCCCATCCTCTAGGAGCCAGCTGCTGGGCTGCCAGTCTATGACCTCTGCTGTGATACAGGTGCAGATGACCATTCCCAGCTCTCCTCCCCTGCTCTCACCTCCCATCCTCTAGGAGCCAGCTGCTGGGCTGCCAGTCTATGACCTCCGCTGTGATACAGTTGCAGATGACCATCCCCAGCTCTTCTCCCCTGCTCTCACCTCCTGTCCTCTAGGAGCCAGCTGCAGGGCTGCCAGTCTATGACCTCTGCTGTGATACAGGTGCAGATGACCATCCCCAGCTCTCCTCCCCTTCTCTCACCTCCTGTCCTCTAGGAGCCAGCTGCTGGCCTGCCAGTCTATGACCTCTGCTGTGATAAAGGTGCAGATGACCATTCCCAGCTCTCCTCCCCTACTCTCACCTCCCGTCCTCTGGGAGCCAGCTGCCGGGCTGCCAGTCTATGACCTCTGCTGTGAAACAGGTGCAGATGACAATCCCCAGCTCTCCTCCCCTACTCTCACCTCCTGTCCTCTAGGAGCCAGCTGCTGGGCTGCCAGTCTATGACCTCTACTGCGATACAAGTGCAGATGACCATCCCCTACTCTCACCTCCCATTCTCTAGGAGCCAGCTGCCGGGCTGCCAGTCTATGACCTCTGCTGTGATACAAGTGCAGACGACCATCCCCAGCTCTCCTCCCCTACTCTCACCTCCCATCCTCTAGGAGCCAGCTGCTGGGCTGCCAGTCTATGACCTCCGCTGTGATACAAGTGCAGATGACCATCCCCAGCTCTCCTCCCCTACTCTCACCTCCCATCCTCTAGGAGCCAGCTGCTGGGCTGCCAGTCTGTGACCTCTGCTGTGATACAAGTGCAGATGACCATTCCCAGCTCTCTTCCCCTGCTCTCACCTCCCATCCTCTAGGAGCCAGCTGCAGGGCTGCCAGTCTATGACCTCTGCTGTAATACAGGTGCAGATGACCATCCCCAGCTCTCCTCCCCTGCTCTCACCTCCCGTCCTCTAGGAGCCAGCTGTGGAGCTGCCAGTCTATGACCTCTGCTGTGATACAAGTGCAGATGACCATTCCCAGCTCTCCTCCCCTGCTCTCACCTCCCGTCCTCTAGGAACCAGCTGCTGGGCTGCCAGTCTATGACCTCTGCTGTGATACAAGTGCAGATGACCATTCCCAGGTCTCTTCCCCTGCTCTCACCTCCCGTCCTCTAGGAGCCAGCTGCTGGGCTGCCTGTCTATGATCTCTGCTGTGATACAGGTGCAGATGACCATTCCCAGCTCTCCTCCCCTGCTCTCACCTCCCGTCCTCTAGGAGCCAGCTGCTGGGCTGCCTGTCTATGATCTCTGCTGTGATACAAGTGCAGATGACCATTCCCAGCTCTCCTCCCCTGCTCTCACCTCCCGTCCTCTGGGAGCCAGCTGCTGGGCTGCCAGTCTATGACCTCTGCTGTGATACAGGTGCAGATGACCATCCCCAGCTCTCCTCCCCTGCTCTCACCTCCCATCCTCTAGGAGCCAGCTGCCGGGCTGCCAGTCTATGACCTCTGCTGTGATACAGGTGCAGATGACCATCCCCAGCTCTCACCTCCCATCCTCTAGGAGCCAGCTGCTGGGCTGCTAGTCTATGACCTCTGCTGTGATACAGGTGCAGATGACCATCCCCAGCTCTCCTCCCCTGCTCTCACCTCACGTCCTCTAGGAGCCAGCTGCTGGGCTGCCAGTCTATGACCTCTGCTGTGATACAGGTGCAGATGACCATCCCAGCTCTCCTCCCCTGCTCTCACCTCCCGTCCTCTAGGAGCCAGCTGCTGGGCTGCCAGTCTATGACCTCTGCTGTGATACAGGTGCAGATGACCATTCCCAGCTCTTCTCCTGCTCTCACCTCCAGTCCTCTAAGAGCCAGCTGCTGGGCTGCCAGTCTATGACCTCTGCTGTGATACAGGTGCAGATGACCATCCCCAGCTCTCCTCCCCTGCCCTCACCTCCCATCCTCTAGGAGTCAGCTGCTGCACTGCCAGTCTATGACCTGTGCTGTGATACAGATGCAGATGACCATTCCCAGCTCTCCTCCCCTGCTCTCACCTCCCATCCTCTAGGAGCCAGCTGCTGGGCTGCCAGTCTATGACCTCCGCTGTGATACAGGTGCAGATGACCATCCCCAGCTCTCCTCCCCTGCTCTCACCTCCTGTCCTCTAGGAGCCAGCTGCTGGGCTGCCAGTCTATGACCTCTGCTGTGATAAAGGTGCAGATGACCATCCCCAGCTCTCCTCCCCTACTCTCACCTCCTATCCTCTAGGAGCCAGCTGCAGGGCTGCCAGTCTATGACCTCTGCTGTGATACAGGTGCAGATGACCATCCCCAGCTCTTCTCCTGCTCTCACCTCCTGTCCTCTTGGAGCCAGCTGCTGGGCTGCCAGTCTATGACCTCTGCTGTGATACAGGTGCAGATGAACATCCCCAGCTCTCCTCCCCTGCTCTCACCTCCCATCCTCTAGGAGCCAGCTGCTGGGCTGCCAGTCTATGACCTCTGCTGTGATACAAGTGCAGATGAACATTCCCAGCTCTTCTCCTGCTCTCACCTCCCGTCCTCTAGGAGCCAGCTGCTGGGCTGCCAGTCTATGACCTCTGCTGTGATACAGGTGCAGATGACCATCCCCAGCTCTCACCTGCTCTCACCTCCCATCCTCTAGGAGCCAGCTGCTGGGCTGCCAGTCTATGACCTCTGCTGTGATACAGGTGCAGATGACCATTCCCAGCTCTCCTCCCCTGCTCTCACCTCCCATCCTCTAGGAGCCAGCTGCTGGGCTGCCAGTCTATGACCTCCGCTGTGATACAGTTGCAGATGACCATCCCCAGCTCTCCTCCCCTGCTCTCACCTCCTGTCCTCTAGGAGCCAGTTGCAGGGCTGCCAGTCTATGACCTCTGCTGTGATACAGGTGCAGATGACCATCCCCAGCTCTCCTCCCCTACTTTCACCTCCTGTCCTCTAGGAGCCAGCTGCTGGGCTGCCAGTCTATGACCTCTACTGCGATACAAGTGCAGATGACCATCCCCAGCTCTCCTCCCCTGCTCTCACCTCCCGTCCTCTAGGAGCCAGCTGCCGGGCTGCCAGTCTATGACCTCTACAGCGATACAAGTGCAGATGACCATCCCCTACTCTCACCTCCCATTCTCTAGGAGCCAGCTGCCGGGCTGCCAGTCTGTGACCTCTGCTGTGATACAAGTGCAGACGACCATCCCCAGCTCTCCTCCCCTACTCTCACCTCCCATCCTCTAGGAGCCAGCTGCTGGGCTGCCAGTCTATGACCTCCGCTGTGATACAAGTGCAGATGACCATCCCCAGCTCTCCTCCCCTACTCTCACCTCCCATCCTCTAGGAGCCAGCTGCTGGGCTGCCAGTCTGTGACCTCTGCTGTGATACAAGTGCAGATGACCATTCCCAGCTCTCCTCCCCTGCTCTCACCTCCCGTCCTCTAGGAGCCAGCTGCTGGGCTGCCAGTCTATGACCTCTGCTGTAATACAGGTGCAGATGACCATCCCCAGCTCTCCTCCCCTGCTCTCACCTCCCGTCCTCTAGGAGCCAGCTGTGGAGCTGCCAGTCTATGACCTCTGCTGTGATACAAGTGCAGATGACTATTCCCAGCTCTCCTCCCCTGCTCTCACCTCCCGTCCTCTAGGAACCAGCTGCTGGGCTGCCAGTCTATGACCTCTGCTGTGATACAAGTGCAGATGACCATTCCCAGCTCTCCTCCCCTGCTCTCACCTCCCGTCCTCTAGCAGCCAGCTCCTGGGCTGCCAGTCTATGACCTCTGCTGTGATACAGGGGCAGATGACCATCCCCAGCTCTCACCTCCTGTCCTCTAGGAGCCAGCTGCTGGGCTGCCAGTCTATGACCTCTGCTGTGATACAGGTGCAGATGACCATCCCCAGCTCTCCTCCCCTGCTCTCACCTCCTGTCCTCTAGGAGCCAGCTGCTGGGCTGCCAGTCTATGACCTCTGCTGTGATACAAGTGCAGATGACCATTCCCAGCTCTTCTCCTGCTCTCACCTCCCGTCCTCTAGGAGCCAGCTGCTGGGCTGCCAGTCTATGACCTCTGCTGTGATACAGGTGCAGATGACCATCCCCAGCTCTCACCTGCTCTCACCTCCCATCCTCTAGGAGCCAGCTGCTGGGCTGCCAGTCTATGACCTCTGCTGTGATACAGGTGCAGATGACCATTCCCAGCTCTCCTCCCCTGCTCTCACCTCCCGTCCTCTAGGAACCAGCTGCTGGGCTGCCAGTCTATGACCTCTGCTGTGATACAAGTGCAGATGACCATTCCCAGGTCTCTTCCCCTGCTCTCACCTCCCAACCTCTAGGAGCCAGCTGCTGGGCTGCCTGTCTATGATCTCTGCTGTGATACAGGTGCAGATGACCATTCCCAGCTCTCCTCCCCTGCTCTCACCTCCCGTCCTCTAGGAGCCAGCTGCTGGGCTGCCTGTCTATGATCTCTACTGTGATACAAGTGCAGATGACCATTCCCAGCTCTCCTCCCCTGCTCTCACCTCCCGTCCTCTGGGAGCCAGCTGCTGGGCTGCCAGTCTATGACCTCTGCTGTGATACAGGTGCAGATGACCATTCCCAGCTCTCCTCCCCTGCTCTCACCTCCTGTCCTCTAGGAGCCAGCTGCTGGGCTGCCAGTCTATGACCTCTGCTGTGATACAGGTGCAGATAACCATTCCCAGCTCTCCTCCCCTACTCTCACCTCCCATCCTCTAGGAGCCAGCTGCTGGGCTGCCAGTCTATGACCTCTGCTGTGATACAGGTGCAGATGACCATTCCCAGCTCTCCTCCCCTGCTCTCACCTCCCATCCTCTAGGAGCCAGCTGCTGGGCTGCCAGTCTATGACCTCCGCTGTGATACAGTTGCAGATGACCATCCCCAGCTCTCCTCCCCTGCTCTCACCTCCTGTCCTCTAGGAGCCAGCTGCAGGGCTGCCAGTCTATGACCTCTGCTGTGATACAGGTGCAGATGACCATCCCCAGCTCTCCTCCCCTTCTCTCACCTCCTGTCCTCTAGGAGCCAGCTGCTGGCCTGCCAGTCTATGACCTCTGCTGTGATAAAGGTGCAGATGACCATTCCCAGCTCTCCTCCCCTACTCTCACCTCCCGTCCTCTGGGAGCCAGCTGCCGGGCTGCCAGTCTATGACCTCTGCTGTGATACAGGTGCAGATGACCATCCCCAGCTCTCCTCCCCTACTCTCACCTCCTGTCCTCTAGGAGCCAGCTGCTGGGCTGCCAGTCTATGACCTCTACTGCGATACAAGTGCAGATGACCATCCCCTACTCTCACCTCCCATTCTCTAGGAGCCAGCTGCCGGGCTGCCAGTCTATGACCTCTGCTGTGATACAAGTGCAGACGACCATCCCCAGCTCTCCTCCCCTACTCTCACCTCCCATCCTCTAGGAGCCAGCTGCTGGGCTGCCAGTCTATGACCTCCGCTGTGATACAAGTGCAGATGACCATCCCCAGCTCTCCTCCCCTACTCTCACCTCCCATCCTCTAGGAGCCAGCTGCTGGGCTGCCAGTCTGTGACCTCTGCTGTGACACAAGTGCAGATGACCATTCCCAGCTCTCTTCCCCTGCTCTCACCTCCCATCCTCTAGGAGCCAGCTGCAGGGCTGCCAGTCTATGACCTCTGCTGTAATACAGGTGCAGATGACCATCCCCAGCTCTCCTCCCCTGCTCTCACCTCCCGTCCTCTAGGAGCCAGCTGTGGAGCTGCCAGTCTATGACCTCTGCTGTGATACAAGTGCAGATGACCATTCCCAGCTCTCCTCCCCTGCTCTCACCTCCCGTCCTCTAGGAACCAGCTGCTGGGCTGCCAGTCTATGACCTCTGCTGTGATACAAGTGCAGATGACCATTCCCAGGTCTCTTCCCCTGCTCTCACCTCCCGACCTCTAGGAGCCAGCTGCTGGGCTGCCTGTCTATGATCTCTGCTGTGATACAGGTGCAGATGACCATTCCCAGCTCTCCTCCCCTGCTCTCACCTCCCGTCCTCTAGGAGCCAGCTGCTGGGCTGCCTGTCTATGATCTCTACTGTGATACAAGTGCAGATGACCATTCCCAGCTCTCCTCCCCTGCTCTCACCTCCCGTCCTCTGGGAGCCAGCTGCTGGGCTGCCAGTCTATGACCTCTGCTGTGATACAGGTGCAGATGACCATTCCCAGCTCTCCTCCCCTGCTCTCACCTCCTGTCCTCTAGGAGCCAGCTGCTGGGCTGCCAGTCTATGACCTCTGCTGTGATACAGGTGCAGATAACCATTCCCAGCTCTCCTCCCCTGCTCTCACCTCCCGTCCTCTAGGAGCCAGCTGTGGAGCTGCCAGTCTATGACCTCTGCTGTAATACAGGTGCAGATGACCATCCCCAGCTCTCCTCCCCTGCTCTCACCTCCTGTCCTCTAGGAGCCAGCTGCTGGGCTGCCAGTCTATGACCTCTGCTGTGATACAGGTGCAGATGACCATCCCCAGCTCTCCTCCCCTGCTCTCACCTCCCGTCCTCTAGGAGCCAGCTGCTGGGCTGCCAGTCTATGACCTCTGCTGTGATACAAGTGCAGATGACCATCCCCGGCCCTCCTTCCCTGCTCTCACGTCCCATCCTCTAGGAGCCAGCTGCTGGGCTGCCTGTCTATGACCTCTGCTGTGATACAGGTGCAGATGACCATCCCCAGCTCTCCTCCCCTGCTCTCACCTCCCGTCTGGGAGCCAGCTGCTGGGCATTCTGAGTTTGTGGCTTTTTTATGCAATTGTGTTACTGTATATGAATATATGTATACCTCTTGATATGTGTGTATATGAGTCTCTGTATGTACCAACAATATGTATGTGTATCTTGTTTTTGTTTCTAGACATTTGTGTACTAGTGTGATGAATTGGGGGTGTTCCGCATGGAAACGCTCCTTCCCCGATCGGTTGCAGGGGGGGGGGGGCACAGCTAGGCCCAGCTAGGAACTTTTGCCCTGGGCTTCACAATGTCTACAACCCACATCTTTGATTGCTACATCTCTCTGTACAAGCACCAATATTCTGTGTACCGCTGCTGTCTACTGTGACCAGTAAACTATTATCTTGCAACATTTTGGGTCCATTCTTCTTTTACACATCACCCTATCATTTATAACAATACCACTTAGTAATAGGTCTGAGCGCTACACAAACCAGTTCTCTAAGAAATAGATCAGAAAAGTTTCTTCTGACTACAGGTCCTTGTATCCATTACACCACATTACACGCGGGTCCTCGTACCCGTTACACCACATTACACGCGGGTCCTCGTACCCGTTACCACATTACACGCGGGTCCTCGTACCCATTACATCACATTATACACAGGTCCTCGTACCCATTACACCACATTACACACAGGTCCTCGTACCCATTACATCACATTATACACAGGTCCTCGTACCCATTACACCACATTATACACAGGTCCTCGTACCCATTACCCCAAATTAGGGGCTTTACTTACAATTGTAGTTTATTTTCCCATGGATAATATTTTATTACTGAACATTACTATCAAAATATACAAAATATAGTATTATTATATTATATATCACCCTCTCCCTCATTCCCCCCACACCTCGCCTTTTCCTTTATACACAAGTTATACTAAACACAGCAGTGAGGCAGAATTTTCTACATCAGAGTCATTTTATTGCAAGATTAGAAGAATATAGTTTCCTCCTGTAGTAACACTTGGAATGTTATTTATTGAATATTTAATACTACAGATTACTATAATATTATGTGAATGTTTTGCTGCTAGAATAGTGCAAGAAAAGCAGATTATAAAATGAGCAGCTGCTGTATCCTGCAAACCTGGGGGCAGACACACAAGCAGCAGATAAGGTGGGCGGTGCTGGAAATCTGTAACTAAAGAAAACTGTAACTGCAGCACAGAGTATTTCAGCTCATACCACTATGATTAGACATGGATGCAGCTAGGTAACAGAACAGAGTAATTCAGCTCATATAACTCCATTACAACTATGATCAGACAAGACTGACATGGATACAGCTAGGTAACGGAACACAGTAATTATGTGAAGCTCCCGGCATACTGGTACAGTGACGCTGTGCTGTGCACCTGTATATAGATAACAGATCATACATCCAACGCTCAGAGATGTGCAGTATCCTGGCATTTTCCATCAGGTGGGGTCTGTACGTATTAGGAGCCATCCATGAGGAATAGCTGTCCTGGCTTTCTCTCTTTGGTATAATATGGTCCTTACATTAATGATGAGAGTAACATCCTGCACATAATAGTCCTGTAACGTCCAGTTACTCATACAGAGCAATTCCTGTTATTATTCATGGCTTGTGTACAATACGTCATTTCTGTATTACTCATGTATTATAAGCTGCAGGATATGATACTCGCACAGTGCTGTCATTCCCTCCATGACACACATACAATAGAGATGACATTATCTAATACATATGTACTAACAAAATGCTGATATATACCATGATAGGAGGTAATAACAGGACAGGTCAGTGTATCCATGCAGGTGCCCATCAAAGAGCAAATCCCCAACACTAGAGCGGTGTCACAGTGACAGGAGACAGGAAAGAGGGGCACACGTGTAAGACAAAACCTTTCTTGTTTGGGTATGAGAAATGGACACTAAGACAGTCACAGTATAAAGATACTAAATTAGGATAAAGCTAACACACAAAACAATAAAAAACTGCATAACAAGAACCTAGGAATACAGAGAGCTGGTACAACCAATATATACCTATAATCACCCCAATATATACCTATAATCACCGCAATATATACCTATAATCACCGGTACCTAAAGTGACAGAGTAATACGGCCTTATGTCAGTTTATATCCAGTTCTGAATGAGTCATAGTAATTGTCTGACTGACCAATAGTGACCGGGCTTATGTCTGACTGACCAATAGTGACCGGGCTTATGTCTGACTGACCAATAGTGACCCGGCTTATGTCTGACTGACCAATAGTGACCGGGCTTATGTCTGACTGACCAATAGTGACCCGGCTTATGTCTGACTGACCAATAGTGACCCGGCTTATGCCTGACTGACCAATAGTGACCGGGCTTATGCCTGACGTTTGTTCTTCTGTGGCCCTGACCTCGGCTTGTACTAGTCACTCACTTATCCTGTAATTATATACGTGATGGGGATAATCACCGTTATATTGTATTGTATTGCTTGGTACCTATTATTCCTTCACACGGATCCTGGTGTCATACAGGAGGGACACTAATGCCCCTTTATTTATTTACTGCAAAGAAAGAGGTTTTCTACTGTAGTGCACTTACCCCCTAGTTACATACATATAGTATCTGTCCAATGTATTCATGTGTTCAACTAAAACATAACTTTTATTTATATCATCACTTAAAATAAGTTTCTAAATAGCAGCGAAATAGTAAAATGATAGTTGTGTATATACATAGAAATAGTGTATAAAATCTGCCACTTGGGAGGAGAGCCCTCATGTTCCTTGTTATTAGTAATTCCTATAAGAGATTTACTGACAATCAACTGATTTATTATGAGGTGTTATTTATTCTCTTACTCTAGTTGATAAGGGGCTATGTATTACTCCTTATATAATTATTTCATATCCGTGCCTAATATTTTATATACTTATAATATACCCTCAATAAAGAGCATAAGTCTCTAAATTGATTATTCTACCCTTTAAAGAGACCTAAAATAATATCTTTAATTATCAGTGACTTTCAGTGTTATACATTTGCATGGAGATATCTCTGGCTCTCTGTATTGGGCTCAGTGTTATACATTTGCATGGAGATATCTCTGGCTCTCTGTATTGGGCTGTGTTATACATTTGCATGGAGATATCTCTGGCTCTCTGTATTGTGCTCAGTGTTATACATTTGCATGGAGATATATTTGGCTCTCTGTATTGGGCTCAGTGTTATACATTTGCATGGAGATATATCTGGCTCTCTGTATTGGGCTCAGTGTTATACATTTGCATGGAGATATCTCTGGCTCTCTGTATTGGACTCAGTGTTATACATTTGCATGGAGATATATCTGGCTCTCTGTATTGAGCTCAGTGTTATACATTTGCATGGAGATATATCTGGCTCTCTGTATTGAGCTCAGTGTTATACATTTGCATGGAGATATATCTGGCTCTCTGTATTGAGCTCAGTGTTATACATTTGCATGGAGATATATCTGGCTCTCTGTATTGAGCTCAGTGTTATAAATTTGCATGGAGATATATCTGGCTCTCTGTATTGGGCTCAGTGTTATACATTTGCATGGAGATATATCTGGCTCTCTGTATTGGGCTCAGTGTTATACATTTGCATGGAGATATCTCTGGCTCTCTGTATTGAGCTCAGTGTTATACATTTGCATGGAGATATCTCTGGCTCTCTGTATTGGGCTCAGTGTTATACATTTGCATGGAGATATCTCTGGCTCTCTGTATTGGGCTCAGTGTTATACATTTGCATGGAGATATCTCTGGCTCTCTGTATTGGGCTCAGTGTTATACATTTGCATGGAGATATATCTGGCTCTCTGTATTGGGCTCAGTGTTATACATCTGCATGGAGATATATCTGGCTCTCTGTATTGGGCTCAGTGTTATACATCTGCATGGAGATATATCTGGCTCTCTGTATTTGGCTCAGTGTTATACATTTGCATGGACATATATCTGGCTCTCTGTATTGGGCTCAGTGTTATACATTTGCATGGAGATATATATCTGGCTCTCTGTATTGGGCTCAGTGTTATACATTTGCATGGAGATTTATCTGGCTCTCTGTATTGGGCTCAGTGTTATACATTTGCATGGAGATATATCTGGCTCTCTGTATTGGGCTCAGTGTTATACATTTGCATGGAGATATCTCTGGCTCTCTATATTGGGCTCAGTGTTATACATTTGCATGGAGATATCTCTGGCTCTCTGTATTGGGCTCAGTGTTATACATTTGCATGGAGATATATCTGGCTCTCTGTATTGGGCTCAGTGTTATTCATTTGCATAGAGATATATCTGGCTCTCTGTATTGGGCTCAGTGTTATACATTTGTATGGAGATATATCTGGCTCTCTGTATTGAGCTCAGTGTTATACATTTGCATGGAGATATCTCTGGCTCTCTGTATTGGGCTCAGTGTGTATAGTTGTTACTAGGTATCTTATTTACTCGACAGACTGTGTCTATTTGTTTTGATACAATGTATCTAGTTTCTCCCTGACGCGGTAGAGAATAGCTTCTCTCTGAGCTGCTACTGAAATTCCACTTATATCAGTGATATTGCATCTCATTTATACGTGATGCATTTTATTAAACATCTTATGTGTTGTTATATTTCCCATGTATATATAGTTGCTGCAAAGTATAGCTGTCCCCATGTCTATATTATATTCTCCTGCCAGCAGTGGCCTAGTGTGACCAGCCCATGAGACACAGCTCACCCTCCATGCAGAAACCTCTATACTTCCTTGTGACATCTCTGGTAATATCAGTGTTTCCACTAAATTCCGTCTTACAGCAAATCACTAGATCTTACACCTAGGCCATCACAAAACATGTGCACCACCGAGAGGACAACTGGGCACTATTCCAGCTTTACTAACAATGTACAAAAACGTTCAGATCAAAGAATGTGGTAAATACTAACAAACAAGCTCCACACACAGCTGTGTTACCCCACATGGATGTCAGACAGGTCCGTGGGGCGTTTGGTTTTCTTACTTGTTACCAAACTCTATCTCATATATTTGTAGATGTATAACTCACTACCAAATAATCTCCATCTCCTGACCCTGCACATTACTGGTGGTGTCACCACTATGGGAGGTGACAGTGCAGGACATACTAAGGACAATCTGTAAATGGTAATGATGACAGATTAGTTATGTCCCTATATTACATCATGTGGTCTTGTTATTACATAATATAGGCTAATAGCACAATAATAATCTAATCCAGAGCTTCCAAACTCCCCCATACAGTCAAGGGTGTAAGGATATCCATGATTGTGTCCAAATGGTTAATTCAAACTGACTGAGGCACTAAATAAGCCAACTGCGCTCAAGCATGGATATCCTTAAAACCCGTCCTGTAATAAGAGAAGTTTGGGAACCTCTGATCTGATAGAATAAGGAAACTGAAAGCCATTACATGAGGAACCTGTTGGAGCTCTATGTTGGTAACATCCGTGTGGATATATAATAAAGTGTAATATATTAGTATATAGGAGCTGAGTCACCCGTGGACACATGATGACGATAGTTACACAGATAGAGCGAATATTTGCCATCACGCCTACATGTAAGTCACACTGCGCACACACAGCGATCACATTGCAAATACGGACGCACAGAGGTAACAGGGGGGTGGACAGAAAGCTGCAGGCGTGTCTGTCCATGTGATCACCATGTCATGGGCATGTATAAATTAGCCATAACGATGGCAGCTGTAGCATGAGACCTCTCTGCGTGTCAGGAGAGCTGCAGTGTTTGCGGCTGGTCAGACCTGATATAAATGCTGCGTGACTACTTGATATGTGCCGATGGTACCGATGATTACATGGAAGTGTGACATTGTACAATGAGAAGGCAGCAGTGGGCGTGGTTATGGCGGCTGTGCCTCGGCATTAGCATATATTAGCACCTGCGATCTGTAAGAGACTGCAGCTACATTTGCTTCTGCTGCTGAATCAGGCCCATAATGTGATAATGTAAATGTAATTTACCCTTCATCAAGCAGGGACAACAATCTAGTCTAATATTGTATTTATGCTTGTTCTGATTTTACAGTACTGCAAATATCGCTGCAATTTCTATTTCATTGTAAAACATTTCCCACACTCAGGACATGGAAATGGTTTCTCACTTGTGTGACTTCTCTGATATGTAACAAAATGTAATTTCTCTATAAAACATTTCCCACACTCAGAACATGCATATGGTCTCTCACCTGTGTGAATCTTTGTTTGTCTAGTAAGAGCACCTCTCATTATAAAACATTTCCATCACTCACAACACGGAAACGGCCTTCCAGCTGCGTGAACTCTCTTCTGATGCATAGAAAGACTCTTCTGCTTAGTAAAACATTTCCCACACTGAGAACATGAAAATTGCTGATCACCTGTGTGACTTCTCTGATGTATAACAAGATCTGATTTCTGTGTAAAACATTTCCCACACTCAGCACATGGAAATGGTTTCTCACCTGTGTGACTTCTCTGATGTGCAAAAAGATCTGATTTCTGTGTAAAACTTTTCCCACACTCAGGACATGGAAATGGTTTCTCACCTATGTGATATCTCTGATGTATAACAAGATGTGATTTCTGTATAAAACATTTTCCACACTCAGAACATGGAAATGGCCTCTCACCTGTGTGACTTCTCTGATGTCTAACTAGAGCTGATTTACGAGCAAAACATTTCTCACACTCAGAGCATGGAAATGGCCTCTCACCTGTGTGAGTTCTCCGATGTGTAACAAGATGTGATTTCTGTATAAAACATTTTCCACACTCAGAACATGGAATTGGTTTCTCACCTGTGTGACGTCTCTGATGTTTAACAAGATCTGATTTCTGTGTAAAACATTTACCACACTCAGGACATGGGAATGGTTTCGCACCTGTGTGACGTCTCTGATGTTTAACAAGATTTGATTTATCTATAAAACATTTCCCACACTCAGAACATGAATATGGTCTCTCACTTTTGTGAATCTTTGTATGTCTAGTAAGATCTCCTCTCATTATAAAACATTTCCCGCACTCGGAACACAGAAAAGGCCTTTCAGTTGCGTGTACTCTCTTCTGATGTTTAGAAAGACTGATCTGCTTTGTAAAACCTTTCCCACATTCAGAACATGAAAATTGTTTAACACTTGTGTGATCTGAACTATTTGTAACGCAACTAGGATTATCTTCATGGTTAGAAGGATCAGATGATATATCTGCACTATGAGATGTTGGATGTATACTAGGAGTAAAGGGGCTTTCTCTTGGAGAGTCCTGTGAGAAGTTATCATTGTCTAGGTCACAATCTGGAGATAATGAGACGTCTCCCCGAGTTATTCCTGCGGCTGTGTCCATCTGCTGGGAACAGAATAATTATATGGGAATTAGCACCCCTGCAGAACTATACTATACTGTGTAACTATAATAAGACGCGGCCAGTTGTACCCCTACATCCCCATACTGTGTAACTCTAATAAAATATGCCCGGCTGTACCCCAACATCTCCATACATTCAGTGACTTCATCAAGTATTTGATGATGATTGTCAAGAGGCGGTTTAGGTGTAGGAGTAACACTGGCTGGGGAGTAGTCCGTAAAAAAGACAAATCTCCATCTCGGCATATGTAACAGAGTGCAGGCATGGTCTATATTTTATATCACACACAGCACATACTAGCTGCACCCTGCTGTGTCCTCACACTCTCCATATCTCCATCTCAGTATGTGTAACAGAGTGCAGGCATGGTCTATACATTATATCACACACAGGACATACTAGCTGCACCCTGCTGTGTCCTCACACTCTCCATATCTCCATCTCAGTATGTGTAACAGAGTGCAGGCATGGTCTATACATTATATCACACACAGGTCATACTAGCTGTATCCTGCTGTATCCTCACACTCTCCATATCTCCATCTCAGTATGTGTAACAGAGTGCAGGCATGGTCTATACATTATATCACACACAGGACATACTAGCTGCACCCTGCTGTGTCCTCACACTCTCCGTATCTCCATCTCAGTATGTGTAACAGAGTGCAGGCATGGTCTATACATTACATCACACACACAGGTCATACTAGCTGCATCCTGCTGTGTCCTCCCACTCTCCGCATCTCCATCTCACTATGCGTAACAGAGTGCAGGCATGGTCTATACATTATACCACACACAGGACATACTAGCTGCATCCTGCTGTGTCCTCACACTCTCCGTATCTCCATCTAAGTATGTGTAACAGAGGGCAGGCATGGTCTATACAATATATCATACACAGGACATACTAGCTGTATCCTGCTGTGTCCTCACACTCTCCATATCTCCATCTCAGTAAGTGTAACAGAGTGCAGGCATGGTCTATACATTATATCACACACAGGACATACTAGCTGCATCCTGCTGTGTCCTCACACTCTCTGGATCTCCATCTCAGTATGTGTAACAGAGTGCAGGCATGGTCTATACATTATATCACACACAGGTCATAATAGCTGCATTCTACTGTGATCTCCATCTTAGTATGTGCGATACACCAGATAGTGTGGGGAGGAGACTGGTCAGATCTCTGGGCTGGTAACACACAGTGACATGATGTGAGGGGGAGAGCAGTAGTATCATAGGGGCAGATGGCTCCCAACTCCCCCACTGGGCAGATACATTTACTTCATTAGATTGTACTGACAGAGAGGGTGTAAGATAAGAAACTGAACAAGGAGAATGTGACTATTCTGTAATAAGTGTTTATTACTCACCTGTGCTGATATCTTTAGGGATTTCCGCCGTCTTAAACTGCTGATTGCCCCACAAAAACGTCTCTGCTTCTCCCTCTATATCTTCTGCTTGATTATCAGTCACATACGTCTCTTTTTCTCCCTCTGTATCTTCTGCCTTCATATCAGTCACATATGTCTCTTCTTCTCCCACTATATCTTCTGCCTTCATATCAGTCACATACGTCTTTTCTTCTTCCTCTTTATCTTCTGCCTCTATATCAGTCACATACATCTCTTCTTCTTCCTCTATATCTTCTGCCTTCAAATCAGTCACATACGTCTTTTCTTCTCCCTCTATGTCTTCTGCCTGCATATCAGTCACATACGTCTCTTCTTCTCCCTCTATATCTTCTGCCTTCATATCAGTCACATACGTCTTTTCTTCTTCCTCATTATCTTCTGCCTCTATATCAGTCACATACATCTCTTCTTCTTCCTCTATATCTTCTGCCTGCATATCAGTCACATACGTCTCTTCTTCTCCCTCTATATCTTCTACCTTCAAATCAGTCACATACGTCTTTACTTCTCCCTCTATGTCTTCTGCCTTATTATCAGTCACATATGTCTCTTCTTCTCTCTCTATATCTTCTGCCTTCATATCAGTCACATATGTCTCTTCTTCTCTCTCTATATCTTCAACCTTATAAGCCTGAGCTGCACCCTAAACAAAAATTGATTTGTTTTTTAATGTTTGATTTCATTAATTGAGATTAGACAGTATAATATCCGTGCATAAGACACACACAGCTTCTCTACACATAATAAAGTGACAGTCACTGTGGTATATTGGTGAGACCCTAAATCCCATCTACCTGATGCTCCTGTGGGGTCCTGTGATTCTCCTCTGTACAATCTTGTGAATAAAGAGGACGGGGACATCTCTCTGGGGTATTTCTGTTACTTAGTCCATCTGTAGGAGACACACAGTGACTGATTACATTGTATATATGTGAATATCAGGTGATGTGTGTATATAGGGAGCCCCCATACCTGCTCTCCCCTGTACAATAAATGACAGTCTCCTCTTACCCAGTGATGCGAGGGGCCGGTGATTCTCCATCTTCACGTCCTAATACAGACCATTGTGTTCCACTAGATACACCCCCTCCTGCATGGAGACATAGACAGTGACATCCTGACACCTTATAGGAACCTGACACACACAATGATACAGTCATCACCCAGACACATCCCCTGGTGTTACTGTATAATGTCTCATTCCCAGCAGTCACCTCTCCAGTCATCACCCAGACACGTCCCCCGGTGTTACTGTATAATGTCCTGTTCCCAGCGGTCACCTCTCCAGTCATCACCCAGACACTTCCCCTGGTGTTACTGTGTAATGTCCCATTCCCAGCAGTCACCTCTCTAGTCAGCAGCTGAATGATCTTGTTGGTGAGTTCCAGGATCTTCTGGTCATTGTGTCTCTCATGTATCAGTGAGTAAAGTGGAGGCACCGTGATGGGACTCTGGGTCCTGCTCAGTCCTCCTGGCACACGGGGTTGGCTGCTGGGTGTCTCATGCTCATTGGATGTCTTCTTTAGTACTGTATAACCCTTTGTATTGGGGGAAACATGGAAAGGTCACTTAAACTCTATTTAAATGAGACTGTTTATTCAGGTGTTCATTTTACATAATATACAAAAAAACTCTATTTTACAAATACTTGTCTTGTAACGATCTCTTAAATACAGGAAAATGAAGAGTATATAGTATATCCTGCAGCTCCGACATCTTTGGGTCAGTGACAACAACATACAGTGAACAATGTACTAAGTCCAAACTCTAGCGAGGACTGTGGGACTAATACTATATCTGAGACCGGCTCCCTGCTACTCAGTTATTACTATAGATATAAGTGATGTCACTGTGACACTCCCAGATCCCCTCACCTCCCCAGTCATGTTCTTGTATTATTACTATAGATATAAGTGATGTCACTGTGACACTCCCAGATCCCCTCACCTCCCCAGTCAGCAGGTAGATGATCTCCAGGGTGAGATTTAGTATCCTCTCAGTAATGTGACTTTTGTCCACGTCCATCCTCAGTGATCAGTTATTTATAGAGGACAGGTCTCACCCTTACGTGACTTCTAGTAAAGATTCTAGTGTTCCTCACGTGTCTAAAAGTAAATATAATAAATATCAGAGTACATGTAACATATTAATTCAGGAAACACTGATTAACTAATAAGCCCTCCTCTTTCCAGAGCCATATCGCACACTGGCCCTGATTCAGAGCCGGACGCTCTGAAAGAGTGCTCGCTCTGAATCAGGGCATTTTTTATTTTTTTGTGCGGCCTCCTGGCCGCTTTCATAGCTGTGGGTGACCACCCACAGATATAGCGAGTGGCCAGGTTGCGATGGTCAAGACCATCGGGCTTGCGACGAGACCCTTGTGGTAGGGTCTCGTGGCCGCAATCCCCAGAGAGATTTTGGCTCTAACAGAGACGGAATCTCTCCACTGACATCACTCGTGATGTCAGTGGGGCCACCATGGGAACGCCTCCATTTGGGCAGCCACCCCCCTGGCCCGCCCACCAAAGGGGGCGAGCTGTCACTCAACATCGACAGCTCGCCCCCTTTTTTTGCGAGACCCGGAGCGACGGAGTGCCCGGGTCTCGCGCATGCTCACGACAGAGCCAGTTCCATCGTGCGTATGCGCTCTGGGCCACCTTCGACCCGGTTGCAAGCGCTAGCGACCGGGTCTGAATCAGGCCCTCTGATCACTATACACAGGTCAAACTGATATCACACATCTGATATACACAGGTCACACTGATATTACACATCTGATACACACTGATCACACTGATATCACACACCTGATACACACTGATCGCTATACACAGGTCACACTGATATCACACACCTGGTACACAATGATCACTATACACAGGTCACACTGATATCACACACCTGATACACACTGATCTCTATACACAGGTCACACTGATATCACACACCTGATACACACTGATCACTATACACAGGTCACACTGATATTGCACACCTGATACACACTGATCACTATACACAGGTCACACTGATATCACACACCTGATACACACTGATCACTATACACAGGTCACACTGATATCACACACCTGATACACACTGATCACTATACACAGGTCACACTGATATCACACACCTGATACATACTGATCACTATACACAGGTCACACACCTGATACACACTGATCACTATACACAGGTCACACTGATATCACACACCTGATACACACTGAGCACTATACACAGGTCAAACTGATATCACACACCTGATACACACTGATCACACTGATATCACAGACCTGATACACACTGATCGCTATACACAGGTCACACTGATATCACACACCTGATACACACTGATCACTATACACAGGTCACACTGATATCACACACCTGATACACACTGATCACTATACACAGGTAACACTGATATCGCACACCTGATACACACTGATCACTTTACACAGGTCACACTGATATCACACTCCTGATACACACTGATCACTATACACAGGTCACACACCTGATAACCAGTGATTACTACACATAGTATAATATACACAAGTACACAACACCATATGACAACATGTTTCCCCAGGCCAGATCCCTCACAGACCACCCATCTTTTCCTCCTCATTCCACCCTCAGGTCATTCTCCCCAGTAACCTAGGCTAAAGTCTCTGCCCCCATCATCTTCCCCTACTTCTCTGCTCCCCCTCCCCATTATACACCCTCCGATAGCACACGACATCTCCCAGCCCAGCCTCTCTTTCCCCCACTACTGCCCTATTCCTCTGTCTCCTAACATCTGGGCGACTTGTGTACAATCACCCATCTTATTTTCTCTGCTCCCACATCTGTAATAATTACTGAGTGTCAGCGGTGTTATACAGTATGTGGATCCGCAGCTGTAGTGGGACCATAAGTCCCAGCATGCCTGGTCATGCTGGATTACACAGTTAGCCTACCAGGATGTACGTTACATGTGTGACAATCCTGCCAGCCATGTGTATGTAGCATAGGGAAGAGGCTGAAGCATTTATTGGAAGATAATCCCTTTCGCACTGAAGATCTAGAACAGTGTTTCTCATCTCCAGTCACCAGGGATTCCTAACAGGGCATGTTTTCTATATCTCCTTACTAGTGGTTCATTACTGACTGACACAATCTAAATGATCCAGAGGTGGTGATAATTATCTCACTGGTGATTTTGTGAGGAGACCTGGAAAACATGCCCTGTTATGGTTCCCTGAGGACGGCACTGGGAAACACTGGTCCCTACACACAGGGTAGTGTAATAGAGAAAGTGCTGGGAGCAGAGGGAGCTCCATGCAGGTTGGTGATAATTAGAGGAATAAAAAGAAAGCTAAGAAAGTCTCAGACAGGTGAGGAGTCAGCAGGGCCTATTACAGAGGACGTCTGTGCATCTTATACATCACCCGGTGTACACTATGGTGTCTCTCTGTGTATTCTGTCACTTCCACACTAATAACCACCTACTGAGGGTACTGACCACCAGCTACAGCTGCTACGTTCTGTATGGGGGTCTGAGTGCACCGGTCACCTCCCTATCTCTATAGTCTGTTACCCACCGAGCAGTGACTGCTCCAGCTGTATTATATGTAACACCAGGGTCTGCTCCACCTGTATTATATGTAACACTAATAACAACCTACTGAGGGTACTGACCGCCAGCTACAGCTGAGACGTTCTGTATGGGGGGTCTGAGTGCACCGGGCACCTCCCTTTCTCTATAGTCTGTTACTCACCGAGCAGTGACTGCTCCAGCTGTATTATATGTAACACCAGGGTCTGCTCCACCTGTATTATATGTAACACCAGGGTCTGCTCCACCTGTATTATATGTAACACTAATAACAACCTACTGAGGGTACTGACCGCCAGCTACAGCTGAGACGTTCTGTATGGGGGGTCTGAGTGCACCGGGCACCTCCCTTTCTCTATAGTCTGTTACCCACCGAGCAGTGGCTGCTCCAGCTGTATTATATGTAACACCAGGGTCTGCTCCACCTGTATTATATGTAACATTGGTGTTTGATCTACCTGCTTGATAGTAAGGCAGCACCAGAAACAGCTACAGAAAACTGATTCACCAGTATTATAATAACAGACCACTAAAACCTGTTCCACCAGTATTATATATTACACCATAGCCTGCTCTACCTGTATGATGATAATGCAGCACCACAACCTACTCCCCCTATATAAAAAATAGTAAACCCCCTTACCTACTGCCAGACACAGCAATGGCCGCTCTCTGCCTTTTCCTTATGGGAGGAGCTAGATCCCCATCAGTTTGAAACGCCCCTTCCATCCCATCTCCCTGTAGCTATGGCTATACCATACTGACCGCCCTCTCATTCCCCTCAGTGCGGTGATTGGCAGCAGCGAGTAGCCAATCAAGCGGCACAAAGTAGGAGGGACGTCCTGTAACCAGAAGCCACCTGTACCAGCCGCTCACAGCTTCATCACTAGAGTAATAGCAATATAGTCTAATGGTGTCCTCATGTACGGTGACTGGCGGCCATATTCTTATAGTCTCCCAGTCACAGAACAGAGGGGGCGGGGCCACAGGGGCTTTAGCTGCCATTTTGTCATAGACATGCCGGAGCCAGCCAGGTAGAGGCAACTAGAGGCAAGTGTCCGGCAACAGCAGGTAACGGTGTCCTACTATACAGGGGGAGCTGCCTGTGGTGTCCTGTTATTATACAGGGGGAGCAGCCTGTGGTGTCCTGTTAGTATTATACAGGGGGAGCAGCCTGTGGTGTCCTGTTAGTAATAATTGGGAGCAGCCTGTAGCGTCCTGTTATTATTATTATTATACAGGGGGAGCAGTCTGTGGTGTTCTGTTATTATTATTATTATACGGGGGGAGCAGCCTGTGGTGTCCTGTTATTTTTATTATACAGGGGGAGCAGCCTATGGTGTCCTGTTAATATTATACAGGGGGAGCAGCCTGTGGTGTCCTGTTGTTGTTATTATTATACAGAGGGAGCAGCCTGTGGTGTCCTGTTTTTATTTCTATACTGTGGGAGCAGCCTGTGGTGTCCTGTTATAATTGTACAGGAGGAGCAGCCTGTGGTGTCCTGTAATTATTATTATACAGGGGAGCAGACTGTGGTGTCCTGTTATTATTATACAGGGGGAGCAGCCTGTGGTGTCCTGTTATTGTACAGGAGGAGCAACCTGTGGTGTCCTGTTAATAATAATTGGGAGCAGCCTGTAGTGTCCTGTTATTATTATACAGGGGGCGGAGCCTGTGGTGTCCTGTTACTATTATACAGGGGGAGCAGCCTTTGGTGTCCTGATAATATTATTATACAGGGGGCGGAGCCTGTGGTGTCCTGTTACTATTATACAGGGGGAGCAGCCTTTGGTGTCCTGATAATATTATTATACAGGGGGCGGAGCCTGTGGTGTCCTGTTACTATTATACAGGGGGAGCAGCCTGTTGTGTCCTGTAATTATTATTATACAGGGGAGCAGACTGTGGTGTCCTGTTATTATTATACAAGGGGAGCAGCCTGTGGTGTCCTGTTATTGTACAGGAGGAGCAGCCTGTGGTGTCCTGTTATTATAAATATACAGGGGGAGCAGCTTGTGGTGTCCTGTTGTTATACAGGGGGAGCAGCCTGTGGTGTCCTGTAATTATTATTATACAGGGGAGCAGACTGTGGTGTCCTGTTATTATTATACAGGGGGAGGAGCCTGTGGTGTCCTGTTATTGTACAGGAGGAGCAACCTGTGGTGTCCTGTTAATAATAATTGGGAGCAGCCTGTAGTGTCCTGTTATTATTATACAGGGGGCGGAGCCTGTGGTGTCCTGTTACTATTATACAGGGGGAGCAGCCTGTGGTGTCCTGATAATATTATTATACAGGGGGCGGAGCCTGTGGTGTCCTGTTACTATTATACAGGGGGAACAGCCTGTGGTGTCCTGATAATATTATTATACAGGAGGAGCAGCCTGTGGTGTCCTGTTATTATTATACAGGGGGAGCAGCCTGTTGTGTCCTGTAATTATTATTATACAGGGGAGCAGACTGTGGTGTCCTGTTATTATTATACAAGGGGAGCAGCCTGTGGTGTCCTGTTATTGTACAGGAGGAGCAGCCTGTGGTGTCCTGTTATTATAAATATACAGGGGGAGCAGCTTGTGGTGTCCTGTTGTTATACAGGGGGAGCAGCCTGTGGTGTCCTGTTAGTAATAATTGGGAGCAGCCTGTAGTGTCCTGTTATTATTATACAGGGGGCGGAGCCTGTGGTGTCCTGTTACTATTATACAGGGGGAGCAGCCTGTGGTGTCCTGATAATATTATTATCCAGGAGGAGCAGCCTGTGGTGTCCTGTTATTATTATACAGGGGGAGCAGCCTGTTGTGTCCTGTTGTTATTATTGTACAGGAGGAGCAGCCTGTGGTGTCCTGTTATTATTATTGTACAGGAGGAGCAGCCTGTGGTGTCCTGTTATTATTATACAAGGGGAGCAGCCTGTGGTGTCCTGTTATTATTATACAGGGGGAGCAGCCTGTGGTGTCCTATTGTTGTTATTATTATAATATAGGGGGAGCAGTCTGTGGTGTCCTGATATTATTATACAGGGGGAGCAGCCTGTGGTGTCCTGTTGTTATTATTATTATACAGGGGGAGCAGCCTGTGGTGTCCTGTTATTATTATTATTATTATACAGGTGGAGCAGCCTGCGGTGTCCTGTTATTATTATTATTATTATACAGGGGGAGCAGCCTGTGGTGTCCTGTTATTATTATACAGGGGGAGCAGCCTGTGGTGTCCTATTAATATTATTATACAGGGGGAGCAGCCTGTGGTGTCCTGTTATTAGTATTAAACAGGGGGAGGTACCTGTGATGTCCTTTAATTATTATACAGGGGAGCAGCCTGTTGTGTCCTGTTGTTATTATTATACAGGGGGAGCAGCCTGTGGTGTCCTGTTATGATTATACAGAGGGAGCAGTCTGTGGTGTCCTGTTATTATTATACAGGGGGAGCAGCCTGTGTTGTCCTCTTATTATTATACAGGGCGAGTGTCCTGTTATTATTGTACAGAGGGAGTGACACGTGGTCTCCTGTTATAGCAGCAGCTGCAGAGTAATAATAACAGTAATGAGAGGTCAGGGAATAACACATAATAGGTATAACATGTATGTACTGTATATACCATATGATACATAACAGGAGCTGGGGAAGGATATAAGGCTGCACTCCCTGAGCTGTAACTAGTAAGGTATAATTAGCGCCAGTATCCATCCAGAGGTCAGTATTACACCCACATTAGCAATAAGACAAGTCAGCAGCCTCCTAAGGGCGACCGTGATGCCCTAATTATAAGCAACCGTCAGGGGAAATTGTGGTTGTGCTGTCAGGTGTTATTATATAATAGGAGTGAGGTAAGAGTATATAATAATAACATTATATTTATTATAGACAATAAAACAAACCAATCCACTTAAAAGTATAATGTCATTCTCTCAGGTGTATATCTTTATGCTACAAGAAAATATAGTTAAACTCTCTTCAGTTACCGGCGACAATGGCAGTTTTTTTCGACATCGCTGAAATCGGACAATTTTCGCTAAAAGAAACGGCAAAAATGGCTGATTTTACCCAAATAACAGGCGATAACGGCAAACAGGTGAAAATGGCGAAAAAAAATGGAAAAAAGTTTTCTCCATCCAAGATCTGGATGAAAAAAAATGCTAAATCTCTATTTTTTACTAAAATTGTGGGGATTTCTTTCAGAAACCTTTGGACACCCCCCCCCTAATGAGAAATGAACCCCAAAATGTTGTAGGTTGCAAACGTTGGTAAAAAAACGGCCGCACAAAATTTGGGTGAAAAAAAGCAAACATTGAAAATGATAGAAATCTATGTTTCCCCAGGAAATTACTGTACGTTAAAATGGGCGCAAGTATATTTTTGTGTCGTAAATACGCAATTTTAACAACCTTTAAAAAACCGCCTTCTATAACCAAATGTGATGTTTAAAACATCCGAAAAATCAGACCCGATACGTTAAAACCATTTTCAGTGATTTTTTTTTTTATTCACCCAAGATCTGCGCTGTGGTTTTTACCAAAGTACGAAACTTACTAAAACATTTGGGGGTAATTTATCATTAGAGGATGTGTCCAAAGGGTCTGTGATCTCTGTGCCAGGTACATGACATATTATATCCCCTTCTACCAATGATCTTATTACTGACCATGTATTATCCCTGACTCAGCTATCGCACAGTAACTCTCTTCTCTCTCGGGCTAGTAATGATTATAGTCAGAGGAATGTGACATTTATACCTTGTGTCACTATGTACAAACGTATTACTACAATCCTAATACTCTGTTACAGGAGCTCTCTGCACAGTTACTGGGTGTGTAACTATATTTCCTTGTAACATAGAGATATACACCTGAGAGACTGACATTATACATCTAAGTGCATTGGTTTGTTTTATGTGTTATTGTCTATAATAAATGTAATGTGTTATTATTATATACTCTTACCTCACTCCTATTATATAATAACACCTGACAGCACAACCACAATTTCCCCTGACTCCCTGAGCTGAGACTGTCTGTCAGGGCGTCTTGTTATCCTGAGCAATAGAGAGTCTCTCAGAGACAGCCAGTGGCTGTGACGGTCCCCAGATCCTCAGAGTGTCACTGATTATCCCCCAGGACATGTCTCACCCCACCCTACGCTGCACACACACGGCCGGCAGGCTGGTCACACATGTAACATACATCTGAGGTGCGGTCATTTGTCATTTCATCATTTGTGCAGAGTGACTGATGGGATTCTGTATTGTGTAACCCTTTGTGTGTCCCCTGGGCTGCCTGCTGTCCTATCCCTGTGTTATTAACCTCTTCTTTTCCCTTCCCCCTCCCCTGTGTTACTGACACCTCTGTACAGCTGTTATACCCCCTGTTGTGTGCTCTGTATTCCTACGTTACTTCCCCTCTCCCCATATCTGCACCCCTCCTGCTCTCCTGTGTACTCTCCCCTCACATCCCTGTTACCTGTATGACCTCAGTATAGTCACAGATTCTCTCTGTTTCTGGAATAAATGTAAAACAAAGTAAAAAATCCCAACATCCCTAATTCATGTGTTTGTAAAAGATTCACGTGGAGCAAATTTCACCATATATGTGTCTGGGAGGAATAAGACCCCCGGCCAGGAGAGGAGCATTGGTGTAACCTTATACAGTACAGCACTCTGTGATGGCCTCTGAGGAGCCTTATGGGGCTGGGTCACAGGAACCTCTGACAGACACTGACCAGGGCTCTATGGCTGGGGGAAAGGGGAGACTTACTGGTCACTCAGTGTTACATGTCTGACTGTGTTACATGTGTTCTCTGTGATATTTATTCCTAGATAGTCCTGCTGTGAGGAACCAGAGACTATTACACGTCACACATTCTGTATTCTCACTGATTCATTGAGGATGGACAAGGACGGGAGTCACAGGACTGAGAGGATCTTACATCTCACCCTGGAGATCATCTACGAGCTGACTGGGGAGGTGAGGGGATCTGGGAGTGTCACAGTGACATCACTTATATCTATAGTAATAATACAGGGACATGACTGGGGAGGTGAGGGGATCTGGGAATGTCACAGTGACATCACTTATATCTATAGTAATAATACAGGGACATGACTGGGGAGGTGAGGGGATCTGGGAATGTCACAGTGACATCACTTATATCTATAGTAATAATACAGGGACATGACTGGGAGATGAGGGGATCTGGGAGTGTCGCAGTGACATTACTTATATCTATAGTAATAATACAAAGACATGACTGGGGAGGTGAGGGGATCTGGGAGTGTCACAGTGACATCACTTATATCTATAGTAATAATACAGGGACATGACTGGGGAGGTGAGGGGATCTGGGAATGTCACAGTGACATCACTTATATCTATAGTAATAATACAGGGACATGACTGGGGAGGTGAGGGGATTTGGGAATGTCACAGTGACATCACTTATATCTATAGTAATAATACAGGGACATGACTGGGAGATGAGGGGATCTGGGAGTGTCGCAGTGACATTACTTATATCTATAGTAATAATACAAAGACATGACTGGGGAGGTGAGGGGATCTGGGAGTGTCACAGTGACATCACTTATATCTATAGTAATAATACAGGGACATGACTGGGGAGGTGAGGGGATCTGGGAGTGTCACAGTGACATCACTAATGTCTATAGTAATAATACAGGGACATGACTGGGGAGGTGAGGGGATCTGGGAGTGTCACAGTGACATCACTTATATCTATAGTAATAATACAGGGACATGACTGGGGAGGTGAGGTGATCTGGGAGTGTCACAGTGACATCACTTCTATCTGTAGTAATAATACAGGGACATGACTGGGGAGGTGAGGGGATCTGGGAGCATCACAGTGACATCACTTATATCTATAGCAATAATACAGGGACATGACTGGGGAGGTGAGGGGATCTGGGTGTGTCACAGTGACATCACTTATATTTGTAGTAATAATACAGGGACATGACTGGGGAGGTGATGGGATCTGGGAGTGTCACAGTGACATCACTTATATCTATAGTAATAATACAGGGACATAACTGGGGAGGTGAAAGGATCTGGGTGTGACACAGTGACATCACTTATATCTTTAGTCAAAATACAGGGACATGACTGGGGAGGTGAGGGGATCTGGGAGTATCACAGTGACATTTTTTGTCTATAGTAATAAGCGACCAGCAGGTAGCCGGTCTCAGATATAGTATAAGTCCCACAGTCCTCACTGGAGTTGGGATTTAGTACATTGTTTGCTGTATGTTCTTTTCTTTTTGTCACTGACACAAATATGTCAGATCTGCATACAATATACTCTACAATTTCCTATATATAGGAGATTGTTACAAGACTTGATATTGTGAAATAGTCCTCTTGTATGACGCAAAGATAACACGTGAATAAACAACCCCATATAGGTGAAGTTTAATTGACGTTTTCATTGTTGTCTCCCCAATACTCAGGATTACACAGTAGTGAAGAAGACATCCAGCGAGTGTGAGACACCCAGCAGCTGTCCCCGTGTGTCAGCAGGACTGAGCAGTACCCAGAACCCCATCACGGTGCCTCCACCTCACTCACTGATACATGAGAGACACAATGACCAGAAGATCCTGGAACTCACCAACAAGATCATTCAGCCGCTGACTGGAAAGGTGACTGCTGGGAATGGGACATTATACAGTAACACCAGGGGATGTGTCTGGGTGATGACTGGAGAGGTGACTGCTGGGAATGGGTTATTATACAGTAACACCAGGGGATGTGTCTGGGTGATGACTGGAGAGGTGACTGCTGGGAATGGGACATTATACAGTAACACCAAGGGATGTGTCTGGGTGATGACTGTATCATTGTGTGTGTCAGGTTCCTATAAGGTGTCAGGATGTCACTGTCTGTGTCTCCATACAGGAGGGGGTGTATGTAGTGGAACACAATGGTCTGTACAAGGACTTGATGATGGAGAATCACCGGCCCCTCACATCACTGGGTAAGACGAGACTTTCATTTATTGTACAGGGGAGAGCAGGTATGGGGGCCCCTATATACACACATCACCTGATAATCACTTATAGATGTGTCGTCTTACATCTGTCCTCACTATGCCACACAGTGTGACTTGCCTGGTGGCTCACTCGGGTCACGTGCTACTCTGCTAACGTTGGGCGTCTTTCATAGAGATGTGTCCTCAAATCTAACCTAAATAACAGCACACAGTGTGACTTGTCTGGTGTGAGTGAGCCACCAGGTCCTGTGCTACTAGGACACACCAGCAGACTGTGCTGATTAATGTGATATGTGACACTTGTATATCTGTTTGCATCTATGTCTGTATATGAAGCACAGCGGAACTTGGAATGAAAAAAGCTGCTTTCGCCATATTGTAGCAGTTTGTATACAGATTCAGAGACTCAGTCACACACAAGTGTTGCATGTCAATTAATCTGCTGGTTACATCGCATTGTGACTTAGATGCATTTTCAGCAAAAAAGTTGCAAAAAAGTCACCTGGCGCTAGCAGTGTCTCATGGGACTTGGCGCTCCGTAGGGGGCTTTTTGTCTCGACTGCAGCAAAGATGTGTAAGGGCACATCTATATATACAATGTACTCAGTCACTGTGTGTCTCCTACAGATGGAGCCAGTAACAGTAATACCCCAGAGAGATGTCCCCGTCCTCTTTATTCACAGGACTGTACAGAGGAGAATCACAGGACCCCACAGGAGCATCAGGTAGGTGGGATTTAGGGTCTCACCAATATACCAAAGTGACTGTCACTATATGATCTGCAGAGAAGCTGTGGGTGTCTTTTATACTGATATTGTACTGTTTATTCTCAATTAAATCAGACATTATTGTTATATGGATCATTTAGAGTGAAGATCTTGCTGATATTAAGGCAGAAGATACAGATGGAGAAGAGACGTATGTGACTGATAATAAGGCAGATATAGAGGGAGAAGACCTGTATGTGACTGATAATATGGCAGAAGATATAGAGGGAGAAGAAGAGACGTATGTGACTGATATGAAGGGAGAAGAAGAGACGTATGTGACTGATATGAAGGCAGAAGATATAGAGGGAGAAGAAGAGACGTATGTGACTGATATGAAGGCAGAAGATATAGAGGGAGAAGAAGAGACGTATGTGACTGATATGAAGGCAGAAGATATAGAGGGAGAAGAAGAGACGTATGTGACTGATATGAAGGCAGAAGATATAGAGGGAGAAGAAGAGACGTATGTGACTGATATGAAGGCAGAAGATATAGAGGGAGAAGAAGAGATGTATATGAGGAGTGATAGGCAGTGTAAGGAGGAACAAATCGCTACAGACATCAGCACAGGTGAGTTATAAACACATCACATATTCTTCTTACTCAGTCACCACATCAATGTACAAGCTTATGAGGGAATTGTATCTGCAAAGTGGGGGAGTCAGCTGCCATCAACCCCTATTAGTCTCATGCTCTCCCTCCTCACATCATATCACTGTGTGTTACCAGCCCAGTGATTTGGCCAGTCTCCTCCCCCCAATCTCTTGGTTACCTCTAGGGTAAGAAAGGGTCTGATCCTGGAGATATTTTGAAGGTAGAAGTGAAAGACTGGGAGAAGAACTGAATGTGGGTATGGAAGCAGAGGGCAGAGTTAAGGATATCTCCAAGACAGCAGACTTGTGGGATAGAAGAGATTGTGAGGTTGTCGATGGAGGTGAGGGGACGCCAGATGGTGGGAAGACAATCTGCTCAGTGTTAGACATGTAAAGCTTAAGAAAGCACTGTGATATCCAAGAACATTTGCTCTCAATGTAAATTGTTTATTCTTATACATTTGTTTCCAGAAGATGGACACACAAGCAGGAATCCCTCGCAGAGAGATCTCATCGTGTCACCAGATTTTAAAATAGAAGATAAGAACATCCGACAGGATTCCTTAAGAGAAACTCCAATGACCCTAAATATACATCCAGCACTTCACAGTGTGGATATGTCATTTGGTCCTTCTAATCATGAGGAACGTTCTCCTCCTGATAATTCAGAACTTGCTACACACAGTACAGCTCATATAGGTAATAGAATATTATCTTGTTCTAAATCTGGTAAAAGTTCTATATTTCAGTCAGTTTCTGTTAGACATCAGAAAACTCACACAGGTAAGAAGCCATTTCCATGCTCTGAGTGTGGAAAATGTTTTACACAGAAATCTGATCTTGTTGCACATCAAAGATGTCACACAGGTGAGAAGCCATTTCTATGTTCTGAGTGTGGAAAATGTTTTACACTGATATCACATCTTGTTACACACCAGAGACGTCACACAGGTGAGAAGCAATTTCCATGCTCTGAGTGTGGGAAAGGTTTTACAGTAAAATCTGATTTTGTTACACATCAGAGAACTCACACAGGTGTGAAGTCATTTTCATGTTCTGAGTGTCGGAAATGTTTTACACAAAAATTTGATCTTGTTACACATCAGAGAACTCATACAGGTGAGAAGCCATTTCTATGCTCTGTGTGTGGGAAATGCTTTACCCAGAAATCTCTCTGTGTTAGATATCAGATTACACACACTGGTGAGAAGCCGTTTACTTGCTCTGAATGTGGGAAATGTTTTTCATATAAAGCAGCGCTTGTTATACATCAGAGAAGTCACACAGGTGAGAAACCATTTCCATGTTCTGAGTGTGGGAAATGTTTTGCACAGAAATCAGGTCTTGATAGTCATCAGAGAAGTCACACAGGTGAGAAACCATTTCCATGTTCTGAGTGTGGGAAGTGTTTTGCACAGAAATCAGATCTTGTTAAACATCAGAGACGTCACACAGGGGAGAAACCATTTCCATGCTCTGAGTGTGGGAAATGTTTTAATCAGAAATCAGATCTTCATAGACATCAGGGAACTAGACACAGGAGAAATACAACTTCAATGAGCTGATATTCATGGACCCAAAGTGCTGCACAGAGCACAATCCAGGTGTGTAGAGGGAAAACACAATGAATAGCATCTGAATAATGAGCACAATAAATACTAATCTGGGGAGACTCATCCTAGTTGGAGTTTCTACGTCCTCATGGGACCCCAATAGTTCCTACCAATTGGTGTTTATTGCGCTACCATCATATACAGTTACAGTGTTATCAGCTCTGTAAATATGACCTGCAGATGCTCCTGGTGACTGATCGCAGTGTGGTTTATGCTCTCACCATTTTATTCACCTATATCACATTTATATGCTTTGGATATTAAATAGCTGCTGATTATTTACACTATGGCCGATTGATGCAACTAATGTATATTAGGTACTGCATCGATAATAACTACTGTAAAAGCTGTGTACATTAATGTATATAATAAAAGCCTTTTTGTCATACAGTATGCTGGATGTACCATTCACTCCCTGAAATCTAGATTCAGGGAACACAGATGAACATGGTAAAGGGTCACCAGCCGCACAGTGTGTCGCAGCACTTTGCTACCAATCACAGCTGCGCTCCTGAAGACCTGTCACATGTAGGGGTGCAGCATGTGAGGAGGACAAGCAGGGGTGCAGACAGGCTCAGGTACTTATGTGCTAAAGAGGCATTATGGATGTTTACATTACAAACCTTGTTCCCACAAGGGCTCAGTGATACTATAGATCAGGGGTTGCCAACCTGCGGCTCTCGAGCCGCATGAGGCTATTTTGAGCTTCTAATGCAGCTCGGCAGACCCCCATTATTACTGAGAATACTGGTCTCTGAAGCCATTAGAGACTAAAGAAGCCTCTGATCGCTGCTGAGGCCAGTGTTCCCAGTAATGCAATGCACGGGTGGTGTCCTGATGTCACTCGCCATGTGAGGAGTCCGCGCTTCTGCTGGATCCAGTTAGATCCAGCAGGCGGCAGCAGCAGAGACGGCAGGACTCAGGAGCCCTGATGGCGTGGAGCGGTGCCAGCATCAAGGTACATTTCTTCATAGGGGTGTGGGCTGGGAGGGGGAGCGCTAGTGCTGGGGGCACTTCCTTAGGGGGCACGACTACAGGGATATTGCAGGAGGGGCACAGCTAGAGGAGGCATTGCTTAATGGGCACAGCTACAACGGACAATGCAGAAGGGGCACAACTGCTGGAGGCATTGCTTAAAGGGCACAGCTCTAAGGGGGCATTGGAGAAGTGGTACAACTACAGAGTGCATTGTATAATGGGCACAGCTAAAGGGGCATTGCTTAAAGGCCACAACTACTGAGGCAATTGCTTAATGGGCACAGCTACTGGGGGCACTGCATAAGGTCCACAACTAATGGCATTGCATAATGGGCACAGCTACAGGGGGCATTTCAGAAGGGACACAACTACAGATGGCATTGCATAAGGGTCACAACTACAGGAGCCATTGCTTAAGGGACACAACTACAGGGGGCATTGCAGAAGGGGCACAACTACAGAGGGCATTGCATAGTGGGCACAGCTACAGGGGGCATTGTGTAATGGGCACAGCTACAGGGGACATTGTGTAATGGGCACAGCTACAGGGGGCATTGCATAATGGGCACAACTACAGAGGGCATTGCATAATGGGCACAGCTACAGGGGGCATTGCATAAGCGCCACAACTACTGGAGGCATTGCTTAATGGCCACAACTACTGGGGGCATTGCTTAATGGCCACAACTACTTGGGGCATTGCATAATGTGCACAGCTACAAGGGGCACTGCATATGGGGCACAACTACAGGGGGCACAGCATAATGGGCACTGGCATTCTCAATGTATTTAATGTTTTTCTGGATTTTAATATGTATTTTATGTGGATCTGCCTTGTTTCTGTGTATTTTGTGTGGATGTGTATTTTATGTGGATCTGGCTTGTTTCTGTGTATTATGTGAACGTGGCTATTTCAATGTTTTCTATATTGCTCTGGCTTTGTTTTCACTTGAACAGTGAAAAATGTATATTGAGAAGATTATGTAAAATGTGTATTTTCAATGTCCTGGGCTCGCCCCCAGCGTGACTAAAAACGGGGGTGTGACACAAGGTCATGCTCCTGCAAATGTCATACCAAAGGCGTGCACACAAAAATTGGTCGTGGCCTTGTGTCAGCTAGGACACGCGCGTATGCTATCAGCTTTTTCGGTTGACTACATAGATTTTTTGGCTCTTTGCCTCTGACTGGTTGGCCACCCATGATAAAGATTGAGTCCTGTGCTTAGATGTTGGTGTAGTCAGCCTGGTCAGCTGGACCTGTATATGGGGCCATAACTGCAACTTTCTGTACATATAGGGGTTACCTGACTTGTGTGGAGTCTGTTACCCGTATTCCCCACATGTGTAGGTAACACAATACCAGGATGACATGAATAACTGATAGAGGAGACCAGCCTACAATGATGGGATGTGCAGGATAAGACATGTAATTCTCTCTGTATTTAGGTCTGTTACCCGTATTCCCCACATGTGTAGGTAACACAATACCAGGATGACATGAATAACTGATAGAGGAGACCAGCCTACAATGATGGGATGTGCAGGATAAGACATGTAATTCTCTCTGTATTTAGGTCTGTTACCCGTATTCCCCACATGTGTAGGTAACACAATACCAGGATGACATGAATAACTGATAGAGGAGACCAGCCTACAATGATGGAATGTGCAGGATAAGACATGTAATTCTCTCTGTATTTAGGTCTGTTACCCGTATTCCCCACATGTGTAGGTAACACAATACCAGGATGACATGAATAACTGATAGAGGAGACCAGCCTACAATGATGGGATGTGCAGGATAGGACATGTAATTCTCTCTGTATTTAGGTCTGTTACCCGTATTCCCCACATGTGTAGGTAACACAATACCAGGATGACATGAATAACTGATGGAGGAGACCAGCCTACAATGATGGGATGTGCAGGATAAGATATGTAATTCTCTCTGTATTTAGGTCTGTTACCCGTATTCCCCACATGTGTAGGTAACACAATACCAGGATGACATGAATAACTGATGGAGGAGACCAGCCTACAATGATGGGATGTGCAGGATAAGGCATGTAATTCTCTCTGTATTTAGGTCTATTCATCATTAATAGATGCACCACTAAGACACATTGTGGTTAGAGTGGTGTAACTAGTGGTATATTTCCTTTACTAGGTAAAGAAGATGCATGTATTTCATGGTGTTTGTGGGGTGTAGAGCAGTGGTTAAATCTTATGTCTACTAAAGAAGAGGTTATAGGTTTGAGGCCAAGTAAAAACATGGGGGGGAACAAATATGTATTGTGTGGTTCAATACAATACAAATCCTTATATATTATATTCACATGTTGCCATTATATACATGGCTAACAACTTGTTAATCTATTCTCAATTATAAACCTTTTCTCATATTTACTCTTTCATTTTGTTTGTATACTAGTGAACTTAAGCGCCCACTGATAACGTGTAATATGTGGATTTAATAACGTGATAAAATGGGACTATATTGTATAAAAGTATATAAATATGACAAGTATATTGTTGACTATTAAATGATTGAAAAAGAAATTGGAATACACTTTATGAGCAAGATATATGGAAGTGGCTTTGATGATAGGGATAATAGAATACATGAACATAATAGAAATAGGTGTAATATGAGCCCAGCTCCATCACTAGCAGGTGGAGAGAGAGCAGTGATAGAGAAAAGGTTTAGGAAGCACAAGGTGAAAAGTTCTAGTCCTGGGAAGGAAAATTAGATTTTTTCTTTTTTTTTTTTTTAATGTGTGATCAGGTTTATTATCATTTAATTTCTTTTTATTTTTTACTCTGTATAATTATATTTACTGCTGTGGATGCTGTATCTGTTTTTTAGCATTTGAAATGATCGTAACCATGATGTTTATGTAATGTGTAGATTCAATAAAAACTTGAAAATAATTTTCTAAACACCTCTATGTAATTTGACATAAGGAGGTGGATCATAGGGAGGTGGACCATAGGGAGGGGAATCAATATAGGTGAGAAAATTGAATGTAAATCAGTCAAACGGGATATTTTATCTTACGGATGACAAACTCCCAGATTTAACAAAAATATTTCTCCTGACTGGGGGGGCGCAACCATAGACACAACTTATCAATGACACAATGAGGAAAAGAAAGCTTTGTCAGCTATGGTGCACGCACAGAAAATTATAATAAATTATAACTTTTAAAGTTTCATTCTAAAATGTGGAATCAAGTTTTAAAAATAGCTAAATAAAAATAGAAAGAAAAGGAAAATTGTGAAATAGAAAATGTGAAGTAAAATACACTGCACACTCAAATATTTTATCAATAAAGTTGGATTTGTAAATACAATGTGTCCCATTTTTATTCTTCATCACATTTTTATTGAAAATATACAAAAATAAATTGTAGGGGTACAGAAAAAATAGGGGACAACAACAGGGGGAAAAACAAGCATAAAGGGTGGGATAGGGAAAACAGGTCATCTACAGTCATCAGCAAACAAATAGGAGGAGCAGCATGTGCCGGGGGGTCACCCTTACCCTCTGTAACATATATGTGCCATGGAAGCCACTTCATAATGGAAAAAGAAGGGGTTGAAAAATAAGGAATCTCTTTAGTCTTCATTTCGAATTTTGATGCGTACACACAGGATGATTTTCTCCCCGATGAAATCGTCCTGTGTGTCCCCGGCAGGGGTGTGCTCAGTGAGCACAAACACTGAACAAAATCAAGAATGATTTCGTTCAGTGCCAGGCCCCTCCCTCATCGTTGGACAGGAGGTTTGGGCGATGATAGGGAACTACCAACTACAAACGGGATCGTGCATTGGTAGTTATCGTTCATCATTTTGGAGCTGAAACTGGACAATCTTTTGGACGACTGAATGATAACGACATCGTTATCGTTCAGTCCTCCAAAAAATCGACCTGTGTGTATGCACCATTAGAAATAACTTTTGCAAATGGAGGAAGGGAAGTGGAATTTCAATGCTGGGCTATGGTGGCCCTGGCAGATACTATAATGTGACCAAGGACACAGTGGGCAGATTTAGGAACAGTGGAAGGATACCAATGTAGAAGGGCTATGGAGGGGGTCTGGGGTTAAGGTGAGGCCTAATACATCATATATAAGGGTAAACACTTCCGTTCAAAAAGGACGTAAAACAGGACATTCCCAAAAACATGGAAAATAGAGCCGCCAGAACGGCAGAGACGCCACCAAAATATTGAAGTCGCACACCATATCTTATGGAGTTTAGAGGGAGTGAAGTACAATCTAAGCTTGATATGCATTTCAGTTTGATTGGTGCATTTAGAGAGGGAGAAGGAAGAAAGTTGAATGTATTCCCACTGTTTATGGGTGAAAGTACGTTGGAGGTCAGTCTCCCATTTAAGCTGAACTAGGGACTTATCCATCAGAACTGGGGGAGGACAATAAATATACCAGTAAGATATGGCACCACAGGAAGAAGGTCTAGTCAACCTGCCTAGAACTCGATCCGGGGGTAATTGAAACACATTGGGATCAGTATACATACTATAAACCCAGTGTTTAAGTTGAAGGTAATAGAACCAGGCTGAGGAACTTACATTCGATTTAACACAAAGGTCAGACAATGGTTAAGATGGAAGATGGGGAAAGGAAATCTGTCAGAGACCCGATACCTAGGCGCATCCAATAGGAGATATGCAGATGGGGCAGAGATCTACCTAACGCCTGGAGGGAAACATTCCTTGTGGGAAGGGTAAACGCAAATGGGTCTTGTGCTTAAGATCCCAAACTCTTAAGACGTCGAGGAAAGTTTCAGGGGAACAGTGGAGGGTAAGGACGGAGCTGATGGGTAAGCCAAAGAAGGTCAGGAAGGGGAAACTTTAACGAGAGCATGTTCCAAATCCACCCAGGGCTTAGAATGAGGGCAGAAACCAGTCACATAATTGGGAGAGTAGGACAGCCTCATGATATCTAATAAGATCAGGAAGGGTAAGATCCCCCCCGCGGTTTTCAGTGAATCATAAGATTATATGCCATTATGGGTGGCTTACGTTTCCACACATTAGAAAACATCAATCGTCTCATCTGTTGTAATGTATGGGGAATTGCATAGGGAATGGCATGAAATAGGTGCATCAGTTTTGGTAACAACATAATTTTAAATGCCGCCAGGCGGCCTAACCCGGAGACCTCGTGACACATCCAAGCTGTGGCTAAAGACGTCAACTGGGTCAATATGGGGATGTAATAAACCTTGTGAACATTTTTAATGCTAGAGGGGATGGAGAAGTTTGGGGAAGGCACTTTCTATTCCAACATGACTGTGTCCCAGTGCAAAAAAGCAAGGACTATAAAGACCTGGTTTGATGAGTTTGCTGTGGAAGAATTTGACTGTCTCACACTGAGCCCTGACCTCAACCCCATCGAGCACCTTTGGGTTGAACTGGATTGGAGATTGCGAGCCAGGCGTTCTCGTCCAACATCAGTGTCTGACCTCATAAATGCTCTACAGAATGAATGGGCACAAATTCCCACAGAAACCCTCCAAACACTTGCAGAAAGCCTTCTAAGAAGAGTGGAAGCTGTTATAAGTGGCCTATCTTCTGCATTACAGTGAGTCGGGGTATGCAATATAATTTGCACCTTGGGGGGGTGGTACACGTCGCCTGTACAATATCCCAAATGAACGACTGAGCTTACTGTGATCAGCATAAAACACTACACATTGTTGGATCTTCTTATATATTACATGTATCTGTGAGGAGCACACGCTGATCAGTATAATCCATCCATGGGAGAGAGATGGGGAATAATGACCTCGGGTTGATTAATATATATAAGGAACGTACAGTTACAGTCATTATCTGTAACACCATAGTATACATCACATAGTTTATGTACCCTCACCAGTGACCACCTTGGCAGCGCCGCTCTTCAGCACTATACACATTATATCACATAGTCTATGTACCCTCACCAGTGACCACCTTGGCAGCGCCGCTCTTCAGCACTATACACATTATATCACATAGTCTATGTACCCTCACCAGTGACCACCTTGGCAGTGCCGCTCTTCAGCACTATACACATTATAGCACATAGTCTATGTACCCTCACCAGTGACCACCTTGGCAGCGCCGCTCTTCAGCACTATACACATTATATCACATAGTCTATGTACCCTCACCAGTGACCACCTTGGCAGCGCCGCTCTTCAGCACTATACACATTATATCACATAGTCTATGAAGGTCTGCGGGATGGATCTTGTAGTGTTGTTAGGAGACAGCAGCCAGATCACTGAGGCCTTTATTCCCGGCCCTTGTAGTGTAGATTTGTGGTGGTGACAATAATTGTCTCTGCTTTGTATTACTTATGCAGTGCCCACACATTTAGTACCTTGGTTTTTTTTCAAGAAAATACCATTAATTCTCCTAAACAGGCCAAAAATAATCTCCCCAAAATAGGCAAAAACATTTTTCATTGAATTGCAAGAAAGTGAAGAAAAACTAAGTTTTTAATTTATTTTCTAACCACCACCATGAAATACTTTGTGGTTCATGCGTCACCATAAATCCACCAAAGGAGCAAACAGCTGGATTCTACCCAGGGCTGGTTCTAGACATTGTGGAGCTCAGGGTGAAAGTTCCAAAGTTGCGCCCTCCTCCATCCCCCAAAATAAAGAAATAACTTTTTTTAGATGGCGTTCTTCTGTGTGCGCTTCTGGAAAGGGGGCGTGTCCTTGCGGAAGACCCCCAATTCATCACACTGTGGGGTGTGCCCAGCACTTATGGAGGTGCTGGGCTTCCCCCAAGCTCTCCCCTTATGGCGAATAATTGCCATGCACAGTAAAGCGCCTTACACATTATGCCACATGGAGTAATGCCCTTTATAATACATGCTACACGCAGTAATAATACATTATCCCCAAATCAAATCATGCCACACAGTAGTCCCTTATTCATGTTATGACACACAGTGGTGCTCATTTTACACAATGCCCAAATTAGTGCCCCTTATACACAAGGCCCACAGTAGTAGTGCCCCTTATACAATGCCCACAGCAGTGGTGCCCCTTCCACAATGGCCACAGTAGTGGTGCCCCCCATGCAGTGCCCCCATTAGTAGTACCTGCAGTGGGAATGCCCACACTAGTAGTGCCTCAATTGGTAATGACCCCATTAGTAGTGCCCCCAGTAGTAATGCCCCCTATAGTAATCCACCCAGTAATAGTGCCCCCTATAGTAGTGATGCCCCCAGTAGTAGTGCCCCCTATAATAGTGCACCCATTGGTAATGCTCCCAATAGTAGTGTCCCCAGTTGTAATGCCCGCTATAGTAGTGCCCCCAGTAGTAATGCCCCCAATAGTAGTGCCCCCAGTAGTAATGCCCCCTATAGTAGTGACTCCAGTAGTAATGCCCCCTGTAGTAATCCCCCCAGTAGTAATGCCCCCTTTACTCGTGCCCCCAGTGCTGGCGCTTCTGAAAAAAATACAATTAAAATACAAACAATACTTACCTTAAGCCCCGCTCTTGTGCCTGCTGCCGTCCGGTCCGACTGCGGCTCCATGGATCTGTGGGAAAGACGTAATGACATCCCTCCCATAGTGCTCTCTGTGGGAGCCGGAAGTCGGAGCTTAGGAGTGAGCTCCAGCTTTCGTCTGCCACTGCAGGGAGGCGGCTAGTGGAGGGGACTGGCAAAGTTTTTGAAAACTTCACTTTAGAGACATTAAAATATGCTAGCACCCATGTTCAAGTACCCCAAATTTGACAGGACTACTTATTTTCACAAAAAATACTGCTTAATGCTATTCTTCACCACTTTAACAAGGAAGCTAATAACAAGAATATTAAACAACTTCAGTACCCCAAATAGTTTTATTAGGGCTACTGGAACACTTCTACATTGATACCCAATGTTAGAGCATCTTTTTGCGGGGTCCAGGCTGATTTCCCCATTTCTGACAGCACTTTCCACCTGTTCTGAATTCACCGCTTGCCATTTTTGTCTGGTTTGGAATTGAATAAGGTGAAAAGTGGGGGCGCGCATGGTAAGTTTTCGCGTCCAAAACACACGATGTCGGTGAAAAGTGTGGTAGGTGGAACTTTGTCGCAGAGGCAAAAGAAATGAATATGGCCCTTTGCTAGGTAACGTTCCCTAGCCATCATCACAGAGCATAAAGCCTCATTAGCCAGTGACGGTGGTGAACCACAATAGCCATCTAGACCTCCCTCACACATACACATGGGAAACTTGTAGGATAATTACTAACAACTGTGTCCACACTACACAAAGTTCTCCAGGTGGTTATATATGTAGCAAAAGCAGCCTCTATATGGGGAGGCAGCAGGTCAGGGTAGTGAAATGGAGCAGGGCTCAGAGTGGGGGAGGCAGGACAGGGTAGGGGAATGGTGCAGGGCATAGAGTGGGGGAAGGCAGCAGCACAGGGTAGGGGGGAATGGAGCAGGGCACAGAGAGGGGGAGGCAGCAGGACAGGGTAGAGGAATGGAGCAGGGCACAGAGAGAGGGAGGCAGCAGGACAGGGTAGGGGAATGGAGCAGGGCACAGAGCAGGGGAGGCAGCAGCACAGGGTAGGGGAATGGTGCAGGGCACAGAGTGAGGGAGGCAGCAGGACATGGTAGGGGAATGGAGTACGGCACAGAGTGGGGGAGGCACCAGGACAGGGCAGCGAAATGGTGCAGGGCACAGAGCAGGGGAGGCAGCAGGACATGGTAGGGGAATGGTGCAGGGCACAGAACGGGGGAGGCAGCAGGACAGGGCAGGGAAATGGTGCAGGGCACAGAGCAGGGGAGGCAGCAGGACAGGGTAGGGGAATGGTGCAGGGCACAGAACGGGGGAGGCAGCAGGACAGGGTAGGGGAATGGAGCAGGGCACAGAGCAGGGGAGGCAGCAGGACAGGGTAGGGGAATGGAGCAGGGCGCAGAGCGGGGGAGGCAGCAGGACATGGTAGGGGAATGGTGCAGGGCACAGAGCGGGGGAGGCAGCAGGACAGGGTAGGGGAATGGTGCAGGGCACAGAGCGGGGGAGGCAGCAGGACAGGGTAGGGGAATGGTGCAGGGCACAGAGTGGGGGAGGCAGCAGGACAGGGTAGGGGAATGGTGCAGAGCACAGAGCGGGGGAGGCAGCAGGACAGGGTAGGGGAATGGTGCAGGGCACAGAGCGGGGGAGGCAGCAGGACAGGGTAGGGGAATGGTGCAGGGCACAGAGCGGGGGAGGCAGCAGGACAGGGTAGGAGAATGGTACAGGGCACAGAGTGGGGGAGGCAGCAGGACAGGGTAGGGGAATGGCGCAGGGCACAGAGTCAGGGAGGCAGCAGGACAGGGTAGGGGAATGGCGCAGGGCACAGAGTGAGGGAGGCAGCAGGACATGGTAGGGGAATGGAGCAGGGCACAGAGTGTGGGGAACCAGGACAGGGTAGGGGAATGGTGCAGAGCATTGTATTTCCTTCATATGCATCTGTTTATTCTGATTGAGATTTATGCTAAGATCTGCCATATGAATCCATATATGTGTGCACATTACTCCCCTGTGAAGGGATGATATATGAAATTGTGTGATACCAGTGAAATAGAAATCCCCAATTAATTCCACTAATTCTAAACACTACCTTGATCAGAGGGTTATCATAGACAATATTGAATTATATATTTAGCCTAAACCCAATTAACAGGAACCTGGTACGTAGTATAATATCCCTGTATCTGTATATGTAGTCCCTTGAGACCTTATATAGGGAAAACCGTATCTGGGCTGGTAATATACCTATAGATTGATGATCATATCCTATCCTGAGACTCACAATACCTCTTTTGAAATTATGGATGGATCTCTTTTTTGTGCAATCTGTTTTTAGTAAAGGTTCCAAAAAGCAAACATACAGATATATAGAATCATACAAAACCTAGTAAATCCATATCAAAATGTATAGCAATTGGAAACTAGTATAAAGTTATATAATGAACAATAACTATACTGGAAAATAAATAAAATAAAATATCAAAAAAGAAAAGTACAGAAAAACTATCAGATGGGGATAGGGAAGGGTCATCTTATATTAAAAGAGTAAATCTATTCAAAAATAAGGAAGCCAAGACATATTATGGGATAGATACGGTTGGAGACATATAATTTTTATACTCCACTGAGGATTTATACTCCAACCATGGCAGCCAAGTAGTGGTAAAAGGCGGCCTATTGGTGGGAAGAGGTATAAGATCCTCCATTGATAAATAATAATCAATTCTCTGGAACCAATCTTTACATGTGGGTGGGTCACAGGAATTCCAGAAAATTGGGATGACCGCTCTTGCTGCATTACTTAGATGGCACAGTAAGGATTTCTTATAACTTAAGATAGACCCACTGTTTTGTTAGCTCCAGTGTCTGCCTAGGGATTCAGGAACGGATATCTATGTGTCTCAGGCTCTTGTTTTTGTTTTGGGTTTTATTTTATGAAATTACATGTCTAATGAACCTTTAAAAATGTATACAGACTATAGTCCTTATAGATTTGAATGTGAGAAATGCAAAAGTGTTATTGTTATTTAACAGTTTGATTATTGGTTTCTTTGGTTGGTATGAATATTGTCCCTTGATACACCTTGTGATCTTTTTACTTCCAGATATAGAATAAACAAACATAGAAGTGCCTTTTGTCTTTTGGCAGATTACCATATTGCTGGAGATTATCTCCAGACCAGAGTAGGAGAATTTTGGGATTTGTTTATAACTAATTTACCAGTCAGTCAATCTATATCCCAAAAGGTATGGTTACGGTTATAGTGTGCCCAGATCTACTAAGGATACCCACCTTAGTAACAGAAAAAATAGACTGTCTGGTATTCATTCCCTAAGTAGGAGATACCTCATACAATAGAACAGGGTTTTGTAAATCCACAGAGAAGGGTTTTGTAACCCACAGAGGAGGGTTTTGTAAACCCACAGAGAAGGGTTTTGTAAACCCACATATATGGGTAATACAGACAGTAAGCACCTGTCCGACTGTCAGACCCCCCACAGATATGCGCACAGTTTTAAGTCCTGGGGTGACAGAAGCGATGTCCAAACTCTTTAAAAAGGTTGGCATACACAGAAATGGCACACACTTAACCCAATTCAATTACGACAGATACATAAGTCATATGGCCCCTACATAAAGAGTAACAAACTTGAAGGCAAACTTTGGAATTAAATAAAAGTGTCAGAACAGATCTTGTTAGAGATAGAGTCACAAGAAAAGGAATAAGAGATTAATTGTATGCCCTTTAAGGATTATTTTGAAGAGACACCTGTAAGGACAGTAGGTCCAAATTGTTCAGTGAAAAATGATATTGCTAAAAAGAAATAGTTATGCCCAATAGAGATTGTCAGGCATGTGATGATTTAGCATTGTGGTGCTGTAAATTGCAGAGTTTGTAGACTGAAGGTATCATATACTGAACCCAGAACAGAAACCAGAAGTTGGGATGGGGATAAGAAATATATAGATCCCTGTAGGAAAAATACATGGAAGTGTGAATGTCCTCAAGTTAAATTGTGGAGAGAGATAAATTATTTATGATATTAAATGTAAAAAGAAGCTATGAATGGGGATTAGTAGGTTCAAGAAGTAGATAACGTGGAAGATACATAAATTAATGTGTATGTTCAATAAAATCTAAATGTGATGTGAGATATTAAATATTTGAAGGTATGACATCATTGTTCTGGTCTTAGCCTTTATATGCCTAATTTACATGAGGCTCAGTGACAATCATTTTATATACTAAACAGGAAGTTTTTTTTCTGAGACTTTGATCTGCTGTGTAAGTTAGTGACATCTGCAAATCAAAATTATTATTGTTTTTTGCTATTGGCTTTTGTCTCAGTACAATACATAAGTATGTATAAAAGTTCTCTGATTGTGGTATTATAAGGACGTAATTAATCTGTCACTGATTACTAACAGCAATGTTACAAAATGCTGGAGAAGTGAGTGTAGAGGGTGTCATTATTGGGCTGATAGACAATGTACTGTCTGTAATATAATGAGAAAGGACAAGCGAGCACCACAGCCTATTTATGTTGTGCAATCATCAGGAAAGTGACAACAGTTAGCGCCATTTGGGCAAAATATTGGTGCACGTTTAATAAAAAAATAGGCTAAAAGCGTCACCTGTTGCTACAATGTTATCTAATGTTACAATTAGTCAAAGATCCCAAACTTATATGTAGAATGGTTTGTGTTTCCACTGCCCTCGTCTCTGTGAATCCAGGGCAGAACACATAGACAAGTATAGGAAGATAGCCCCCAGAGTCACATACTTCCCAATGTAACCAGTCTTAGTGGCCCACAATATACTGTATCCATCTGTAGCCGCTAAAAGTTTTATTCAGTCCAAATTAATCTCACCAGAACTTTTGCTCTCCTCTGTAGTCCCGTTTCACTAGCCTGGATAGTGAAATACAGTATTTACCAAAGACAAATCCATTGCAGATTATTGTAAATAATGGTGTAATAGTCTCTGATGACTGCCCACTTAATCTGTTAGGGGCAGATCTATGGTCAGCATTAAATGCCACAATAACATACAAAGATGGGGAAGTGACTTAACTTCCAAACCAGGACTTCTTGGAAAAATAACCTTTGATACAGAAATGTACTAACATATCTCATTAATGTTGTTAACACTGAAAACTTATAATTAACTGAGATATTTGCTAAAGTCCCTGATATGTTATGGGCAAAGGGTAAAATGGATGTAAGGCTACTGCCCATCCAGCCCATGGAAAAGAAACTTAAAGCTACATGTGCAAGTTAAACAATACCCTTTAAGACCAGATCAAGTGGCTGCAGTAACCAAACAGGTAGATAACCTGAAAGCAGGGTACTTAGGGAATGTCGTTCCAGTCGGAACTAGTTTTTTCCTATTAAAAGGAACACCCCAATTCCAGATGAATCTCCCTATTTTAGGATGATTCGTGATTTAAGAAAGATTAATAAAAGGTTACAGCTTGATACATGGACTGTACCTAATCCGCACACCGTGTTGAATGGCATATCACCCACCTCACAGTTTTACTGTTTTTCAATCCCAATAACAAAAGAAATCCAACTATTGCTTCTACACAGCAAGAAAAGCAATGTGCTTGGACTAGACTGCCACAAGGGGGTGCTACAAGCCCTAGTGAATACTCAGAGACAAGGTCATTGGTTTTAAAAGATTGGCTTCCTGCCAGTGCAATCACAATCGTTATACAATATGTGGACAATTTACTTTTATGTGTTGACTCAGAGCAGGATTGTTTGCATGAAATAATAGCATTACTGAATATTCTGCACAGTAAATGTTGTAGGGTATCTAAAGAAGAGGGATACCTTCTGAAAATAAATGGTAACTTTTGTATGATGCATTAGAGGGACCTATACAACAGAGTCCGCTTTAATTAACACTTGAATTAATTGAAGTTTTTATGTTGTATAACAAGACATCATTAATGCATTAGCATTAGCTGTACCTGAGTATAGTGAGCCTTTATACTGTTTTGCCATGGGTCTAACTCACATGCTCAGGGGGTCCTTGCACAATCACATGAAAACTCTCGTCACTTAGACCCTGTAAAGTGCTAACATAGTGTTAGGACACATAACCCTTATAGTACCACATGGGGTTATAAAGATCCTCAGTAGGGCTCAAACAAAGCATTTGTCTGTTGCTAGGATTACACAATATGAGGTAGTTTTGTTGTACAAGTAATGTCACTCTTAAAAGGTCTAGTGTTGAATCCTGCATCATTGCTCCCGCAGGTTTCAAGAGATACAAGTACAAATAACAATGACAGTGATAGTGACAGCATCAAGGAGGACACTGAAAATATACAATCATGATTGTGTTGAACTAATGAAGCAGGAATCATTGTCCTTATCTAATATTTCAGATGTTCCTATTGTAGATGCCGACCTTGCTCTCTTTGTAGATGGTTCCAGATACAATGTAGATGGAGTTACACACACAGGATATGTTATCCATATCAGAGCACTGTCTACTGCGTTCTAGTTACCCTAAAGGCTTTCAGTGATAAAGATAAAAGCACATACAGGAGACACTACACCCGAAGCTGATGGCAAGAGACTGGTAGACCAGGCCGCACGTGCTGCTGCCATAAGTCACTACTCCCAGGGTGAGCCCACATATGTGGTACATCCCACCCACAAGACTGACTTAAGTACCCTCATAAAGCAGAAAGAATTCCTGCACAGACAGGCCAAGAAGACTATTTTGTGGGGCACTCTTAAATGATGAAAGTTAATTGAATATGATAAGTTGATAAATTAAAACGTAAATTGTAATAATACTCTTAAAATAATAGTGCACAAGACATCAAAGAGAATTTAATAGTTGTAGTTCAACCAGAAAAGTATATATATATATATATATATATATATATAAATATAAAAATAGACAAATCTATACTAAATCCTGCTTGAGAGAGGGATAGTTCTTTCTACGACAGAAAAAGTGGGGCTAAAATATTCATAGAGCTATTCCTCTATCCCATATGTGAGGGAGAAAAAGAATAACATTTTGTGTATTCCAGCAAGCACAGGCAGATAGTACAATGTATTCTGAGTTATCTCTAATATAAAACCTTCTATATGTGCAGAAAGATGATGGATAACAGTGATCATTAGCATATGACATTAGAAACCTATATCTTCTCTAATGCTATGCAGACAGCCTTATATCATGAATCCAATCACTATACAGAAAAGGCACAGTATCCTTTATAATGCGTCAATAGTTCTTGAGCAGTGTCACATAGAAATAAAAGTCAATTATATGCATGTTGAATACTGAGAGATTAATATATTGATCATTATCCTATGATTCATCAAAGCATAGATAAGAAAAAGTTAAAGTAAGACACTGTTAAATATCTCTCCACTTCTGCTTTCACATGGGGGTAGTGCAAGCCATGTGATGAGAGAGCGAGGAGACTGGTGTCTATAGAAACAACAGCAATGATAGGGTGCGTTAAAGCTCTGCCAGGTGTTAGATGAGCCCAGTTACCATTTAGGGCATTGCAGGGCTTAAATGCGCCCAGGAGCAGTCAAACCACTACCACTACCAGGAGAGATAGAGAAGGTACCTGTCTGACCATGTGTATTCTGCACTGTGAGAAGGGAATTCTGCGCTGTGCTCTGTTCCTGTCAGCTGAAGAATGCTGCGTGTCTGTAATCCAACAGGCAAAACCTGAACGTCTGGCTCAGAAGAGTGTGTGCCTGTAGTGGATCGCGCAATGGCGGTTACGTGTCTGTGATCAGCTGTTAGGTGCCTGGGTAGACGCTGTGTGTCTGCAGCCCACAAGTAAGACGTCTGGTCCGGCTCAGGAGAGTGTAGCCTGCGGTGAATCTTACAGTGGTGGTCACGTGACCGTGAATGACGCGCATTTCACCCGGAGGCTTGTTCACAAAGGAATGCCCAGACACATTCTACCATTCCTTTGTGAACAAGCCTCCGGGTAAAACGCCTTTAAGTATTCAGAAGAGAAAATTACAGAATACTGTGAAGGTTTTTTTTGCTGACCTTCAGAGAATCAGAGAATTGGAATGTGCAGATGTTTAAAATGTGCAGATAGTGCCATGAACACACTCCCAAACATGTATTCTAGACTCCTTTTCTATACTACACTCCCCTTCTATGCTAGACTCCCTTTCTATGCTAGACTCCCTTTCTATACTAGACTCCCAAACATGTATTCTAGACTCCTTTTCTATACTACACTCCCCTTCTATGCTAGACTCCCTTTCTATACTAGATTCCTTTTCTATACTAGATTCCTTTTCTATACTAGACTCCCTTTCTATACTAGACTCTTTCTATACTAGACTCCCTTTCTATACTAGACTCCCTTTCTATACTAGACTCCCTTTCTATACTAGACTCCCTTTCTATACTAGACTCCATTCTATACTAGACTCCCTTTCTATACTAGACTCCCTTTCTTAAATAGAGAAGATATAATCATGACTGTGGGGTAATTGATGGGCTCTCAGTAATGAACTGCCAAGAATTAATGAATGTTTGCACTTTCTGATAATTGTATATGTTACACTGTGAGATTATCCTATCTGTAAGAACGCCTATAAAACCTGTGTACTTTTTCTAATACAGAGAACCTGAAAACTGACTTATCTGTTTGGAGTGTTATTTCTCCACATCAGCTGATGTAACAATGGGATATCCCCACCAAGAGTTTTGACACATATAACGAGCTCTGCCCGGTGATAAGACAGTTGAAGAGTCTGTTTTAAATCTATCAGTGTTTATTTACCAGTTACCCCATACACACCACGGAAGGTGAACGCTGAGTGTTTATACACGTTACCCCATACACACCACGGAAGGTGAACGCTGAGTGTTTATACACGTTACCCCTTATACCCCATGGAAGGTGAGGGCTGAGTGTTTTATACACCAGTTACCCCATACACACCACGGAAGGTGAGCGCTGAGTGTTTATACACCAGTTACCCCTTACACACCACGGAAGGTGAACGCTGAGTGTTTTATACACCAGTTACCCCATACACACCACGGAAGGTGAACGCTGAGTGTTTATACACCAGTTACCCCATACACACCACGGAAGGTGAACGCTGAGTGTTTTATACACCAGTTACCCCATACACACCACGGAAGGTGAACGCTGAGTGTTTTATACACCAGTTACCCCATACACACCACGGAAGGTGAACGCTGAGTGTTTTATACACCAGTTACCCCATACACACCACGGAAGGTGAACGCTGAGTGTTTATACACCAGTTACCCCATACACACCATGGAAGGTGAGCGCTGAGTATTTATACACCAGTTACCCCATACACACCATGGAAGGTGAGCACTGAGTATTTATACACCAGTTATCCCATACACACCACGGAAGGTGAACGCTGAGTGTTTATACACCAGTTACCCCATACACACCACGGAAGGTGAACGCTGAGTGTTTTATACACCAGTTACCCCATACACACCACGGAAGGTGAACGCTGAGTGTTTTATACACCAGTTACCCCATACACACCACGGAAGGTGAACGCTGAGTGTTTTATACACCAGTTACCCCATACACACCACGGAAGGTGAACGCTGAGTGTTTATACACCAGTTATCCCATACACACCACGGAAGATGAGCGCTGAGTGTTTTATACACCAGTTACCCCATACACACCATGGAAGGTGAGCGCTGAGTGTTCTTCTACTTTACTTTAACCATTTGTAAGGAAGGTTACCTCACTCACATAGCAGCTCCCTATGAGCACACCCAGCATCCACCTTAAGTGTTAAGACTGATGCATTTCACCTCCAGAGACTTTATCTGTCATTGCTGATCTGTGAAAGCTTTGTAGTGGAAGTGATCCAATTGCTACATGGCATTAATTGTTCCACACATGATGTAAGTGGACCTTTTATTTTTTTTAAGGTACTATATATAAAACAATATCAACAGTAAATAAAAAATAATTGGTTGTGTAACACCGGTTGGGTACACAATGTGTGTGTTACATATATCTGTCTATAGATTAAACATCAAACAGACATAGTAAATAAAAAATAGCATTTATTAGTGATACTTGGCTTAGTTAATTAGTACATGACATTAGGATACAAATACTGGAGGTAGATGATTGGCTGAATTTCTCACGTGGAAACCCAGAGAAATAAAACTACAGATTACAATGTAGCAAGTATAAATATATTAGTACATACTGCACAATATTAAGTTTGAAAAAGATCTTTATAGCCTCATCCTCTAAGCTCAGAAAAGAGAAGAAATGAGAGAGAATAATTATTTACATACATAGAAATATACACAAATTTGGGACACCACCAGCAGCACCAGGGACACCCACACATAGGACAGTCCTCACAGTTGTTGTGTCCTGATGTTGTGCGACAGCTGTTATTTCTTTTTCTAACAAATACTTCCCTGATATACTGTAACTGTTTCTATCCTCCCATTGCTGTGGGCACCTGGCCCCCCTGCAGCATATAATAGTTATTACATAGAGGGAAGGAGGTGGGCGGCAGGAACTTGTCGGTCAGGTTTCAGACCTTATGGTCTCTTATTAGATGACAGGACTGTTATCACTTTGGCTACTGTTCTTTGTGTCTTCCTACAAACTTTTATACCATTCAGGTGATCAGATTCCAAAAACTGCTATACACACTGCAGGGTAACTCTCCTTATTATCTTACAAAATAGATAAAAGCAAAAAAAGCACTATGAGGACAGTAATACAAGCTATGAACTTTCTGGATCATGAAACAGAAATGTCAAAGGCCATTGAAGTACCCAGGTCAGAAGATATACTAAATAGTTATATATTTTTTTTTAAATACATTTTCACTTGTTAACACAGTTTCTTCAGTGAAAATAAGGAATGGTTTACCAAGATCTGATTTCTGTCTTTTCCAACAATCAGAACATGAGAATATCTAATCTGTGTGATGTACGTTATGTCTAACAAGATCTGATTTCCGTGTAAAACATTTCCCACACTCAGAGCATGGAAATGGCTTCTCACCTGTGTGACGTCTCTGATGTCTAACAAAATCCAATTTTTCTGTAAAACATTTCCCACACTCAGAGCATGAAAATGGTTTCTCACCTGTGTGATTTCTCTGATGTCTAACAAGATGTGATTTATAAGTAAACCATTTCCCACACTCAGAGCATGGAAATGGTTTCTCACCTGTGTGACTTCTCTGATGTCTAACAAGATCTGATTTCTCTGTAAAATATTTCCCACACTCAAAGCATGAAAATGTCCTCTCACCTGTGTGACTTCTCTGATGTCTAACAAGATGTGATTTATATGTAAAACATTTCCCACACTGAGAGCATTGAAATGGTTTCTCACCTGTGTGACTTCTCTGATGTCTAACAAAATGTGATTTATATGTAAAACATTTCCCACACTGAGAGCATTGAAATGTTTTCTCATCTGTGTGACTTCTCTGATGTGTTACAAGAAAAAACTTCCGTGTAAAACATTTACCACACTCAGAGCATGAAAACGGCTTCTCACCTGCGTGGCTTCTCTGATGTACAAGAAGATATGATTTCTGTGTAAAACATTTCCCACACTCAGAGCAAGGAAATGGTTTCTCACCTGTGTGACTTCTCTGATGTGTAATAACTTCTGATTTATGTGCATAATATTTCCCACAGTATGCGCAGGAAAACATATTTTTACCTGTGTGAAATCTCTGATGTCTGACAAGATCTATTTTATATTTAAAACATTTCCCACACTCAGAACATGGAAATGGTTTCTCACCTGTGTGGCTTTTCTGATGTCTAACAAGATGTGTTTTATATGTAAAAAAAATCCCACACTCAGAGCATGGAAATGGCTTCACAACGGCCTTAGCTGACTGATGGGTAACAAGCTTTGTGTCCTGTGTAAAACTTTTGCCATGTATAGAACAGGGAGAGATTGCAGCTATGCTAAAAGCTGTACTATGTATAACAGTATCTGAGTTATCAGGGGAACATTGCTGAAGGTCAGAGGGATCAGATGACATATCCCCACTGTGAGGTACTGGATGTATAATTGGGGTAATAGGCTTTTCTCCTGGAGAATCCTGTGTGATGTTATCTTCTATTGTATAGGCTGTTGAGAAAATGTGACATTCTTCCGAGATATTCCTGCTGTTATCTCCATCTGCTGGGAATAAAATAACAAGTTTACTTTGATCAATAAAGATTATGCTGAAAAATCTCCAAATGTACTTGACATGGGTAAATTCAAAATGTTAGAAGATATAATTCATAACTCAGTTTCTGACATTAAGGTGTGTTATACATATAGCATAACTTACATGTTGTATATTTTAATAATTTGTGATGCTTTCAATATCAAGCACGTGGGGGGTGTGCAATAAGATTGTGGATGTGCAGAGCATAGATAGACAAAATCTGACTGGTTCTGAAGTGTAATCTCTGGTTAAAGCACAGAACTGTATATAAGCAGCACTGCACACCAAAGTAGTCAGCTTGTTCACTTCCATTACAAATTCCTTATGGAGATCAGCAGAGGCCACTGGAGAGCCATGATCTTCTACAACTACAAGAGTAGTCTGCAACAGCAGGAGAATTGTGACCGGTTACAAGTTGCTTTTGGGGAGAAAGCACCATCCTGGATCACTGTTTTAGTGGTTTGCAGAATTTCGGCATGGGAGATGGTCCCGAAAGAAGAGAAGCGCTGCAGCCCACCTGTGTCTGCCACCACAGACGACAACATTGTTGCCATGAAGGCCATAGTTAAGGTGGATGCCAGGGTGACCATGGCCTAGTTAGAGAAGGAGATAGAGTATTGAGCAGATGGATCCTAATGAGATGCCTATGAAAAGCTTGGGGAAACAGAGTTCTAAGGCTGGGTACACACCTGCACAATATTGTCCCATTTTGGGCAGATTGGGATGACAAATCACGCATATCGTGCAGTGTGTATGCCTGATTTCCCATGGTTGCATGCGATATCGTGTGATTGGCTATGCTGCACGTCATTCATTAAATCTTTTAAGTGTGTGTCGGTCATTTAGGTGTGTACCCACCCTAACAGAGGCAGCTGGGACATTTTGAGGCAGTACTTCCAAGGAATCTCTGCACAGCAGGCATATCACAGTAAGAGACCAGCACTGGAGATACTGGCACGCTCTACATGGTAAAGTCAGCTGTTGACCAATACAAATTGTCAGCCGGCAGCCAGAAGTATGTGGAAAGGCCACCCTGCCTAATGAAAGAGGGGTGGCTGGATACACGGCAACAGCCTTCTCTCTAAAAGGGTTAGATTAGCCAGCAGATGTACCCAGGGTCTACCCTTGACCAAATGGGTAACACATTGAGGTCAGGCTTACCATCAGGCAGCCCAGAAGAGATGCAGCACATGGCACAGTCGTAATTATAACATTTGCTGAAGACACCACGATAGTGGGTTTAATCAGTGATGGGGATGAGGAGAGTTACAGGACAGAAGTGGATCAACTCATTAAGGGTAATAATTTGCTGCTGAATAATAAAAGAAACCAAAGAGGTAGTGATAGATTTTAGAATAAGTAGGAAAAGTGCCCCCCGAGCCTTATTTTTAAATGGCTCAGAGGGTTAGTGGGATTACGTTTTTAGGAATCAACTTTTCTGATGACCTATTGTGGTCGTCACATATTTCATCAGTAGTTGGGAATGCTCTGCAACGCCTTTTCTTCCTAAGGAAATTTAGAGCAAGTGGTTTATCAAGCCCATTACTTGTACATTTTGATCGCTGTATAATTGAGTCTTCTAACGTACTCCATTACTATTGGTATGGCAACTCCAAATGTACGGACCGTGGTTCTTTAGCTAGGGTGGTCAAAGCAGCTGAAAGAACCATTAGCCAATCCCTGCCTAGATTAGAAGAAATTTATGCTAAAATGTGTGTTCCAAAAGCGATTGTTGCCGATTTTAGCCACCCATGTCATACTCTGTTCTCTTTATTGCCCTCTGGTAAGCAATTTAGGTGTATTGGGTGTCGAACTAGCAGACTCTGGAACAGTTTTTTTCCTTCTGCGATTCTTATCTTAAATTCTTAACCTTTATTGTATTTTATGTATTTTTATCTGTGAGTTTCTTGCTTCACAATTTCGTGGATACATTTGTAATGTGGATGTGACAATAAATTATTGATACCTGGAAAGAAGGTCAAGTGATGATTGCTGGGAAAGCTCCTCTCAGGGACTGCGCACATGGACGGAAGTCTGAGATAAGTATCTGACAAGTCTCATAATTTCTATCCAGATATTTATTGTGTTCCCTCTGTATGTAGTCTGTGTAATTACTCAGTATAATATTGTGTTTTCTCTGTATGTACGATGTGTAATTACTCAGTATAATATTCTGTTTTCTCTGTATGTACGATGTGTAATTACTCAGTATAATATTCTGTTTTCTCTGTATGTACGATGTGTAATTACTCAGTATAATATTCTGTTTTCTCTGTATGTACGATGTGTAATTACTCAGTATAATATTCTGTTCCCTCTGTATGTAGTCTGTGTAATTACTCAGTATAATATTCTGTTTTCTCTGTATGTACGATGTGTAATTACTTCGTATAATATTGTCTGCGTTTTCTGAGTCTGATGATTCTTCGGAAGAATCCTTAACAGAATAAGGAAGGTGTTCAGGGTGTGGATGACTTGGTTAAAGCAGTGTGTCAGGTCTTTGACTTTTTGGATCTTGAAAATCAGGAGACACCATCTGATGATTTATTTAGAACCAAGATATTAAAGGAAAGATCAGTGTTGTTTCCTTCATCTTCACAATTGTCAGGACGAGCAGGTAGGAAAACTAGTGCCTAGGCTCCAGGATAGGTCAGCATGACAGGAAGGGCATACACCGTGAAGTGTCTGTTTTGAGTGCCAGTCTTCTATCATTCAGGAACTAGAAGATTCTCTTCAGACAGGAGACAGGTATAATAAAAAGCGGTTACATCCTCAGCCTTTCAGTTTCTCCACCAAAAAGGTACTTTTCAACAAGGATACTAAACGACAAACAGAAGTGTCTGGCCTTAGATCAATCAATAACGGTTCTTTTAGATTCAGGAGTGGTTGTCTCAGTACCAAAAAGTCAAAGAGAAATTAGATTTTATTCCAATCTGTTTTTAGTTCAAAAACCAGATATGAGTTTACAAACTAATTTTAAATTAAAAGGACTTAAACTACAGCAAGACAGATTCTGGATGGAATATGTTAGAACAGTCAAACAGAATCGACAGACTACTTTTTGCCATGTATAGACTTCAAGGATGCCTACTTCCTCATACCTATTTGGGAAAGCCATCAATGTATTTTTACGATTTTTGCTTGAGGGATTACATTTCCAATTCAGGGCTCTTCCTTTTGGATTAGCCACAGCCCCTCACATTTTTACAAAAGGCATGGTAAGCCTAGGTAACATCTGTTGGATTAACCATTGTTTTCAGTGATCGCGGTGAGTGGAAAAAATTGTGGGTCCCAGGGACCCCTCACTTTAAAAAATTGGGGTCCTACACCACTTTTTCAGGGTCCCGTTACATATTATGGGAGTTGAGGGCAGGCACCAGTTGGGACTGTGCTGGGGGGTATAAAGCAGTTGGGGTAGAGCTGAGGGTAAAGGTAGGGGGAAGTTGGGGTAGAGCTGCAGCTATAGGGGAGTAAGGGCAGGCAGGGCTGGGGGTAGGGAGGGGTAAGTGCAGACAGTTGATGCGACAGTGCTGGGGGGCATGGAGGGTACTAGGGGCAGGTTGTGTGAGGGGCAATGGTAGATAGCAGCTGACGCAGTACTTGGGGAGTACGGTGGGGGTTAGTGGCAAGCAGTACTTGGAGTAAGGAGGGGGTGAGTGTAGATAGCAGCTGGGGCAGTACTGCAGGCAAGGAGGTTAGGGACAGGCAGTGTTGGGTGTAGAGAGTGGCCAGGGTAAATAGCAACTAGGGCAGTACTGGGGGGGGCAAGGAGGGGGTTAGGGGCAGAGCTGGGTCAGGATAGCAGCTGGGGCAGCACTGGGGGTAGAGAGGGGGCAAGTGTAGATAGTAGCAGGGGCAGTATGGGAGGCATATAGGGGAAAAGAGTTGTTAGCAGCTAGGGCAGTACTGGGGCAAGGAAGAGGTTAGGGGCAAGCAATACTGGGTGTAGGGAGTGGTAAGGGTAGATAACTAGGGCAGTACTGGGGGGCAAGGAGGGTGTTAAGGGCAGGCAATAGTTAGAATAGCAGCTGGGGCAGAACTGAGGGTATGGAGGGGGTAAAGATAGACTGCACATGGGGTAGTGTTTACCTCATTGCTTTTGCTGGGAGCCCCCAGCCGGGTCACTGTTACAGCTTCCTCCTGTCCCATGCAGTGTACACCTTCCCTGCCTCCTGTGTGCAGCGCGCTCAGCTTGCTGAAGGAGAGCAGGCTGCCGGAGGGTCCCGGTACCACTGACATTCTGCTGCCCGATGGACGCTGCGCATGCAAGCTGGTGGGAGACGCCGCGGGGGGAGATGCCGCGCATACAAGCTGGTGGGAGACGCCGCAGGGGGAGATGCCGCGCATACAAGCTGGTGGGATACACCGCACATACAGGCTGGGGGGAGACGCCGCGGAAGGAGATGCCGCGCATACAAGCT
>JAUIMM010000456.1:3585000-3747133 GCA_031769625.1 Taudactylus pleione | reverse complement strand
CAGATCCAAAACACGAAGAAAGATCCAGATCCAAAACCAAAACACAAAACACGAAAAGTGGCCGGTGCACACCCCTAGAAACAAGTATCATATACAGTACTGTGAGGCGCACATACTACAGGCACATGTAACAGTGATTACACACCAAGGTTTCCCTGCGCAGTGTGACCCTAGTGACATCTGGAATGGTGGATCTGCTACACGCACGTTTCTGTGCAGATTATTTGAAACCTGGTGTTTTATTGATATTTTGACTTTATTACACTATTGCAAATTTTTGTATTTATAAGGAACTGAGGGGAGAATATACAGGAAGTAGATTAAACCACAAGGATAGGGGCTGTGCAAGTGTCAATCACATATTGTTTAGCCTATAAGATTTATGGATCGCAGTATGGATCGCAACTTCAATCGAAGCTCCGTAATCACACGCAAAACCACTGCGAAAATATGCTAATCCTTCCAATCGCATCTCTGTACAACATAAGGACCAATAAGCAGCAATAAGTGCTATCAGAGAGCTGCTGAAAAAAAAGGGGTGTCAAATTAGATATAAACAAGAAATAGAAACACCAGCGCTAAAACAAAACTTTCCAATGGACAGTTTAGGTCGTAAATGGCACAAATTTAATACAGTAACCTTAAAAAAAAGCACATATAAAATCAGCATACACAAAATCAGAAATATGAATAAAAATAAATATAAATATAAAAGCCACATATTAGTATGAAAATATCATATCTGATAAATCCTTTGTGGATCCTCCTTCCAAATAATACAAAGTCATATAGGCTAAAAAAAAAGTCAATTTAGAACTGGAATAACCCTTTAGGCGAGAGGATTACCGGAAATAGATGAGGGTCTTGTCACAGTCCCTGAGCACATGCAGTGTTCTATGTAGATATAAATGGGGCTATCATCCTCCGTCGGAAATGCATCATAAGGACGCCCACTTCCCTTAACTCACATCCGTTATACTTACTGTAGCAATACATCGAAACTATCAGAACCATCGAGTACCACCTCACGCACAACTACAACAGGTCTGACTTTACTCACAAATTGCTAATCTCATCGCATGTTATGCTAGCTCAAACTGCGTATGCCATCGTAATGGCTAATTTATGTACTCCCCTGCGCATGCCTGTGTTTCACTGACCACCCCCCGCCACCACCCCCAAACGTTCACTTCCTGTCAATCACACTGTGATGTGTCTGCGTAGTGACTGTAATCACAGTCCCATTGACGTGAAGCCTTCGCACACGCATGCGCAGAACTGCAGAATTGGCCTATTGTGTGTGTAATTGCAGTTGCGATCGGTAATGAATCAGGCCCTATATATTAGGGGTGAGCGAGTTCGGATTTCTGAAATCCGAACACCCCCGAGCCCCCCAGATCCGAGTCCGATCCGAGTCAGGCTCGACTTTTCCCGCCTGACTCGGATCTGAAATCGAGGCAAAACGTCATCATCCCGCCTTCCGAGTCTCGCGGGTTTTGGATCCTATATAAGGTACCCGCGTCGGCGCCATTTTCTCACTCGGCTGTGGACAGTGAACAGGGAGGGTGGAAGTTAGGGCTGCCTGGGCTGTGTAGTGTAGTGTAGTGTAGTGCTGCTGTTGTCCACTACTTCAAAGTCCATAGGGGCTGGCTGTGTTGTGCTGTGCTGCTGTTGTTAATAGGGGCTGTGTCCACTACTTCAAAGTCCATAGGGGCTGGCTGGACTGTGTTGTGCAGTCAGTTCTCCATAGGGGCTGTGTCCACTCCAAAGTCCTGTGCAGTGTCCCAGTCCTAAAGGGGTGCTGTAGTGTTGTCCAGGGGGTGCTCTGTCCATCAGAGGTGCTCCCCCCAAGTGCTAAAAAAATAATATATTTTCTGTGTTTGTGAATTGTGTGCGCAGTAGCCGCACGTGCATCAACAAAGTAGTGCCAAGCGTGCGCCTGTGTCATAAGTAAAGGACCGGCTGGCTTGACCGTTAAAGGGTGCTGTAACCCCCAAAGTACACTCCAGTCCAAACCAAAAAAAAAATTATTTTCTGTGTTTGTGAATTGTGTGCGCAGTAGCCGCACATGCATCAACAAAGTAGTGCCAAGCGTGTGCCTGTGTCATAAGTAAAGGGCCGGCTGGCTTGACCGTTAAAGGGTGCTGTAACCCCCAAAGTACACTCCAGTCCAAACCAAAAAAAAATTATTTTCTGTGTTTGTGAATTGTGTGCGCAGTAGCCGCACGTGCATCAACAAAGTAGTGCCAAGCGTGCACCTGTGTTATAAGTAAAGGGCCGGCTGGCTTGATCGTTAAAGGGTGCTGTAACCCCCAAAGTACACTCCAGTCCAAACCAAAAAAAAAATAATTTTCTGTGTTTGTTAATTGTGTGCGCAGTAGCCGCACGTGCATCAACAAAGTAGTGCCAAGCGTGCGCCTGTGTCATAAGTAAAGGGCCGGCTGGCTTGACAATTAAAGGGTGCTGTAACCCCCATAGTACACTCCAGTCCAAACCAAAAAAAAAATTATTTTCTGTGTTTGTGAATTGTGTGCGCAGTAGCCGCACGTGCATCAACAAAGTAGTGCCAAGCGTGCGCCTGTGTCATAAGTAAAGGGCCGGCTGGCTTGACCGTTAAAGGATGCTGTAACCCCCAAAGTACACTCCAGTCCAAACCAAAAAAAAAATTATTTTCTGTGTTTGTGAATTGTGTGTGCAGTATCCGCACGTGCATCAACAAAGTAGTGCCAAGCGTGCGCCTGTGTCATAAGTAAAGGGCCGGCTGGCTTGACCATTAAAGGGTGCTGTAACCCCCAAAGTACACTCCAGTCCAAATCAAAAAAAAAATTATTTTCTGTGTTTGTGAATTGTGTGCGCAGTAGCCGCACGTGCATCAACAAGTAGTGCCAAGCGTGCGCCTGTGTCATAAGTAAAGGGCCGGCTGGCTTGACCATTAAAGGGTGCTGTAACCCCCAAAGTACACTCCAAATCAAAAAAATATATATTTTCTGTGTTTGTGACTTGTGTGCACTGTGGCTGCACGTGCATCAACAAAGGAGCAGCGCCAAGCGTGCGCCTGTGTCCCATAAGTAAAGAGCCGGCTGGCTCATTTCTTAAAGGGTGGTGTAACCCACAAAGTGCACTACTCTCCAGCAAAAATAAAAAAATATTTTCTGTGTTTGTGTGCGCTTTAGCCGCACGTATATATCAATATAACATAAATGGAGGACCAAACTTTCTCCGATAAAAATATAACAGGGAAAGATCAAGAACCACTTCCTCCTAGTGCTATTGCTGCTGCTGCTGGGAGTTGTTCATCATACCAGAGAGGAAGTAGGAACATCACTACTTTTACTAAACAATTGACCCTCCAACAGTCCCTAGCGATGAGGATGAAGTACGACAGCAGTCATCCTGAAGCAAAACGTATAACTGAGGCTTTGACTGCTATGTTGGTGTTAGACGTGCGTCCGGTATCCGCCATTAGTGCACTGGGATTTAGACAATTGATGGAGGTAGTGTGTCCCCGGTTCCAAATCCCGTCTAGATTCCACCTGCATCCTCAAAGCAGCAGCGACAAGCATGCGTCTGTCTGTTAAAGGGTGGTGACACCCTCAAAGTGTGCTACACAAACAATAAAAATATTGTTCTTTTTTTTTCTGTCTTTGTGAAATGTGTGGGCTGTAGCCGCACCTGCATCCTTAAAGCAGCAGCGACAAGCGTGCGTCTGTATGTTAAAGGGTGGTGACACCCTCAAAGTGTGCTACACAAACAATAAAAATATTGTTCTTTTTTTTCTGTCTTTGTGAATTGTGTGGGCTGTAGCCGCACTTGCATCCTCAAAGCAGCAGTGACAAGGGTGCGTCTGTCTGTTAAAGGGTGGTGTAACCCTCAAAGTGCTCCAAAAAATAAAAAACTATTTTTTTAATGTGTTTGTGACTTGTGTGCGATGTAGCCGCACGTGCATCAACATAGTAGCAGCGCCAAGCGTGCGCCTGTGTCATAAGTCAAGGGCTGGTTTGGACATCTGGTCCGGACTGAAGGACGTGCCAACAATTTCTGACAAGTCTACTGTCACTGCATATGATACTGTTCTCAAAGCAGCAGCGACAAGCGTGCGTCTGTCTGTTAAAGGGTGGTGACACCCTCAAAGTGTGCTACACAAACAATAAAAATATTGTTCTATTTTTTTCTGTCTTTGTGAATTGTGTGGGCTGTAGCCGCACTTGCATCCTCAAAGCAGCAGCGACAAGCGTGCGTCTGTCTGTTAAAGGATTACATCGGTGACAGCATCCAAGTAGGCATGTCAGACAGTCCGTACCTGTACTGGCAGGAAAAAGAAGCAATTTGGAGGTCCCTGTACAAACTGGCTCTATTTTACCTGAGTTGCCCCCCCTCCAGTGTGTACTCCGAAAGAGTGTTTAGTGCAGCCGGGAACCTTGTCAGCGAAAGGCGTAGGAGGTTGCTTCCACAAAATGTGGAGATGATGTTCATAAAATTAATTATCAACTCTTCCAGGGAGACCAGCCTCCAGAACGTACAGAGGGACCTGTGGTTCCAGCGGGGACGAATTAATACTCTGTGAGGATGAGGATGTACACACTGAAGAGGGTGAGGAATCGGTGGATGAGGATGACATCTTGCCTCCGTAGAGCCAGTTTGTGCAGGGACAGATTAATTGCCAGCTCGTTTAGTGGGGGCCCAAACGAACCAATCATTTCAGCCACAGTCGTGTGGCAGACCCTGGCGCTGAAATGATTGGTTTGTTAAAGTGTGCATGTCCTGTTTATACAACATAAGAGTGGGTGGGAGGGCCCAAGGACAATTCCATCTTGCACCTCTTTTTTTTCTTTGCATTATGTACAGTTTGGGGCCTAGTTTTTCAAACTGCCATCCTGTCTGCCACTGCAGTTTCACGCCTAGATGGGTCACGTGTTTGTGCCGCCCACTCGTGTCGCTTAGCATAGTCATCCAGCTACCTCGGTGCAACCTTTTGGACATAAAAACACTATTGTGAGGTGTGAGGTGTTCAGAATAGACTGGAAATGAGTGGAAATTAAGGTTATTGAGGTTAATAATAGCATAGGAGCAGAAAAACCTACAAATTCTGTGATTTTAGCTGTTTTTATGCTTTTTTTCAAAAAAATACAGATCCAAAACACAAAACCCAGAACCCAAAACACGGAAGGGTGGTTTTGGCAAAACCAATCCAGATCCAAAACACGAAGAAAGATCCAAAACCAAAACACAAAACACGAAAAGTGGCCGGTGCACACCCCTACTATATATGCATATTATGTCTTGTCCATACACCTGCACCAAAGAGATTCTCTTTCTATCAATTTGCTTTAAAGGGTCGCTGGATTCCTCTCTGTCTCACCTTTGGCTGCAAATTATTGTAGCTAATCCACCAACCACTGTGTTGGCCTAAAAACTTTTTTTCTTTTATTCACACAATTCATAATTCTCTATAAAGTATCGGACAGTCAGTATAATATACTTTATTTTGGGGCTTCCTTATACAGTAAGATTTAATATGAGCAATAGGCACTGACAAGTGTAGGAACAAAGATAGTTAATGACAGTAATGAAAAGTACAGGAATAATGTCTGTGTTTGCTGATCAGTTGATTGTACAAAATACACAAGTTGAAATGCTCAGCAATGATTTACCTGGGAATTTCAGCACCTATGTGGGTAATGATAATTACAGGAACTATAGTATTGGAATTTAAAGAACTGAGGGCCTCATTTATCAATGAATTTTATTCACAACCGAGTGATAAAACTCATTGCGTCTGATAAATGGTGCTCCGGCCAATCAGCTCCCAACTGTCTTCTGTTTGAAAAATGACAGCAGGGAGCTAAATGGCTGGAGCACCATTTATCATACGCAATGAGTTTGTCACTCGTTGTGAATGATAAAACTTGTTGACAAATGATTCCCTGAATTATATAAAAAGGGTTGGGGTGAGTGATTTGTAAAATGGTAAAAAAAAAACTACAGCATAATGTCATACATGCCTACTCTCCTGGGACGGACGGGGGCTCCTGAAACTCGTGTGGCACTCCTGGCCGCTCGGAAAAGTTAATCTCGGCATTGTGAAGAGGCTGCGGGGCCACAATGATGTGATCGCCCGGCCACGCCCTTTCTCAGCCCCAATGCTGCATCATCTCCTCACCACGCCCCCTTATGCAGCGCCACGCCCGAACCCCCCCCCCCCCCCGCCGGAGAAGTTTGGCTGCCCCCCATCCGGAATGATGTAGCTGGATGTCAGCAACTACAATATGCATACTGTAAGCCCACTGGACTCTGAGAGACTGCGAGTCAGTACAGTACAGGACTATGTAGAATATAACTGCGCCAAGTATGCACAGAACAGAAGTGAAGATCAGAAAAAGTCGAAGGTGCCGTATGGGTGATGATGAGTCTCTGCTCACGTCACAATCACAAATAATATTTATCAGACGTTTTCACTAAAATGAAATCCAGGCCACGACTGCCAAAGGCGCTGTAAGCTTCTTCTATGAGGCAATAACGTAATATCTGTGGACGTTTTTACACTCAATGCATGAATGCATTCTTTTACACAGTACTCTGTGACTCCCAGCTCCCTCCGGGTGACTGTTACCATGGCAGCTTGGTTACTATAACACCTGTAGTGTGGGAGTACCTGTGGCACACCTTGCCGGAGACCTCTGCTAGTAACCTGATACTTTCTCACAAATGTTGTTACAAAGCACATTTTTCAGGCATCTACAACGTCTTTCCCTTATTAATAGATTTAGTCAGCTTTATTTATAGAGTAACACCATATTAGGCAGCACTTTACAAATGTTTTCACACACATACAATTAATTTATTATGGAATGTTTTGTAATTATTGAAGCACTTGCTTCATGTATAGTAATCCAAGCGTCCCTCTGTCATCTACTGTACAATATGGGGGAAATGGCAATACGGTCTGAGGGCCTGATTCTGACCCGCTCGCGAGCGCTGTACGCTCGCACGCAGGTCGATGGTGCCTAAGTGCGCATGTGCACGACGGAGGGAGCTCCGTCGTGCGAATGCGCGAGACCCGGCGAGCGACGGGGAATCCGTCGCTCAGGGTCTTGCACCAAAGGGGGCGTACTGTCGATGGTGAGTGACAGCACGCCCGCTTTGGTGGGCGTGCCGGGGGCGTGGCTGCCAGACAGAGGCGTTCCCATGGGAACGCCTACCGTCTGAGTCCGGCCCCACTGACATCAGTAGTGATGTCAGTGGGAGTGATTTTGGCTCTGATAGAGCCAAAATCACTCCAGGGCTTGCGGCAGCGAGACCCTACCGCAGGGTCTCATCGCAAGCCCACAGTTACCCACAGCTATGCGAGAGTCCATGAGGCCGCTCCAAGTTGAGGTAGGAGGGCCTTGATTCAGAGCGAGCGCTCTGGTCAGAGCGTCGGGCTCTGAATCAGGCCCTGAGTTTGCAAGTCTGGAGTGTGTTCAGTGAGTTTCAAGTCACCGTGCGTAATAGAATGAGAATCCAGGCAAACTCGTCAGAAACGGCCCATTATCAATCTTGGCAAGACCAAACTCCACGACCATACAATTGCCAGATGTAAGAGATAGTTGTAAATTTTCCAGAAAAACTCGTTAAACAGTAGACTGGTCTGAGTTCAGCGAGATAACTGCAAATGCAGCTATCTCATTGTGCTCCATCTGTTTTAATGATGTCCCCTCAATTTATTCAATACTAGCACTAGGCTTGACCAGCCAGGCTAGTGAAACCACGGAGGGGAGACCGGCTCTGTGGGGGTCCCACACGATGATTCCACTAGACCTAGGCTAGTTGGCACCAGGGCTGGTTTCCCAAGGGGAGTGGGCCCCGCAAAGCAAGCAATGCTGGACCCCTCCTGAGTACAACCAGCCCTAGTTCATCTCTGTACCCCCAGGGCTTTGGGTTCGGAAGTAATGAGTAAATAATAGTTTAAATAATATTGCTCTTTACAGGTGGACTACTGGTCTCAGCAAGGCTGTCAGAGCACAATGGCAATTGGAGAACCACAAGTACCAGCAGGCCCATGCATCAAGAGCCCGCTGACACCTCTATTCTACCTGTAAAAAAGTATTAAAATAAGGACCGTAGTAGAAAGTCCTTTTCTTTAAAAAAAAAAACAACCGCCACACCCTTCCTTTACCCATTTATTACTCCCTCAATCCAGTGGATCTTCAGTCCATGTAGGCATCCAAACTTCGTTGGAAGTACTTTTCCCATTGAATTGCAGGTATTCCATGGTTGCCAACCATAGAATGCTGCTTTCCGATGCCCATCTGTTGGCTGACTGCCTCTATTTAGCTGCAGATACTCGGAAGTGGTGTCCGCAGCTCAACTAATGTGCGCATGACAAAGCTCTCAATGCTTCTGCTCACGATCTGGAGCCGTGGAAACAAGACAGAAAGCCAGCCATGTGCAAGTAAGTGCTTGACACTGTGGAGCGGCACTGTGGGAGCCCTGAAGGGCCAAGGGGTACACAGAGCCTTTACGTATTTCATGTAAATATCCCTTTTTCCAAACAGCACCCCAACATTCCAGGGTCCAGACAAGAAACAGCAGGTAGTAAAATCAGCAGAAACAGAGGGACAGCTGATTCTGTTGGGACAGCCCCAATTTTGGGGTACTGCCCTCAGTCCAGGAACAGGGCTATTTTTGAGGCGGAATGCTCCGGAACGCCGTTCTTGAAGGTCTTCTGAAAAATTGTCATCAGGAATAGAGTTCCGGAACCTCCCGTCAGTGCAGCCGTGGCATGCAGTACTTTTAGTTTTTAGTATACGGGCCCCGGACAAGCTACAAGGTCCGCCCCCTGCACATTCTGCAGGCACAATCATAGGTTCAACCCTCCCACTCCGTGACTTCCTCACCACGGGGCAGGGCTGCATGGGGTGCAGGTTCTTACTGACCATGTGTGTGTGGGGACCCGGTGACCACGAATCTCTTCGCTGCAGCTTGGTTGCACCTCCTCCGCATGGCTGGCTCCCAGCTGTGTGTGTGCTACCAGACACTCCTGCCTCTGCGGGTGGGGATGCGGCTGCCTCCGCTCTCCTCTTCAGTGGTGTAGCCCGCTCCCTTTCCCTGGTGGGCCTCTCTCCTGAACCAGCTGCTTTACCATGGATCTCAACATCACAGAGCCGGGGTGTCCCCCTTGTCTGGCCTCCTACAGTGGATCCACAGAGCCAGCCAGACAGCCTATCCTTGCTTCCTGAGAGCCTCAAGTCCTCCAGCCATTCTAGCCTGCCTCATATTGCTGTAGCTGCCCCTTCCTACATAACTGTGAGCTGGTTACACTATCTGGACTCCTGCATATCATAGCATGTCTGCCCTGCATAGGTGTCAGCAGTGCACTCTCCCTGGGACCTCTCTACTCCCCTGCTATTCCCTTGCTTGGGCACTCACAATCTCAGTGCCCCCTGTTGTGCCCCTGCATTTTCACATAGTAGGTACTGCAAACCTTTGGGCCAGTGCATCCAAAAAAATTGGAGGAGTCTCTCATAACCTAGGCACCATTGCCCCTCCACTCCTAACGCCCTCCATTGGCTTCAAAAGGAGGAGTGGATCCCATTTGGCTGCCCCCTTCATTTCGAATGTGTGTGTGTGTGGTAAGGACCACTATGTCCCTTATGGCATAGATGCCTACCCTCCCAGAATTCGTGGGAGGCTCCCGATTTTTCAAGTAACCCCCCGCACCCACAGAAGGGTAGGTACTTCACCCACATTCTGTCCACTTCCTAGTGATGTGGACAGAATGGGGAGAATTTCCACAGCGATCGCGGGTCCCCGTGTAGGGGGCGCGGCTTAACAATGCGATTCTTCATGACGCAAACCATCAGGCCCCACCCCTCGTCACAACCCTCCTGCTTCTCCTCCCCTGGTTTCTCCCTGGGAGGAGAAGAAAAAGGTAGGCAAGTATGCCTTATGGTCTTGGCAGCAGGCTGCTTCTTTGTCACAGGCAGATGTATAATAATAACACCCACCCCCACAGCACCATACTTTGACAGTGTTTTTTTTAAATTGGTTTAGGCCTCACTTGATGCCCCCCACTCTTGCTCCACCCACGGGTTCCTGAACTTATTTTTCTGGAAAATAAGGTGTATGACACCCCCTGCTGCATTTGCGATCCCAGCACTGCGACGGCCAGTGGGCGGGCGGCCAGCTGAGCAAGCCTCACCTTAGGCTAACCGGCTTGCGTGCCCAGCAGACTGCTTACATCCACACAGTCTCTGGACTGGCCACTCTCGGAAAACGGGGCCGACCCCGCCCATGCACCACCCCTTCAATGCCGCTGCCTGTCAATCAGGCAGAGGCATTCAAGAGCTAGCGTGCGTGTTAGCAGGACCCATTATGCAGACTTGCAGAATTGGTCCTGTGCATGCGCACATTCCCGATAATCAGGAATCTGCATTCAGTAGTACACTTGCGTGCACTGCTGAATTAGCCCCTATGTCCCTTTTGCAAGGACAATTGGGAGGTACATGGGCTATGCATCTATCACTAGTGCACGTAACATGATTGTGTATTAGAAATGGATATGGAAGTATTGGAGAGATGCTTTACATTGGATAAAATTATACCCACACCACTTGCACTGTGCCAGAAGAAAAGAGGAATCATACAGGTGAGGTGATCCCCAGCAGTTATTCTCCTTCCCTTTCACACCATTGGTGGCTGGCCACACATCTCAGACGTCCCTTCATTGGGGCACAACTACTTTTCAGTGGGCCTTAACACTGCATTCCCTTGGTGGGCCCTTCATGCCCCAGTCCACCAATGGGTATATGGCACCATAGTATCAGCCCAGGGGAGGCATGGTAGTGTGGGAATAAAGACAAGTTCTTGGGGAAAAGGATAAGATTAACATCGGTCAGAGCCTGTCTCCTCCCAGGAGCACTGTGTGGGTAACTTCTTATCTAGGGGTGTTGGGATGAATCTTGTTTAAGGCCCTCATTCAGACCCACTCGCAAGCGGGCGCACGTACGTTAGGCGTACGTACAAAAATATTTAAATTCAATGGCTCGCTCGTATTTTCGTTCGCATCTAAAATTCCTCCCTAAACTCTGACGACCCCTCCTCTAACTAACGAGCGTACGAAATAGCGAGCGTACATCCCCGAAATGGCTTGAAAGGAACGCACGCACACGTATAAACAGGAAGTGGCCTTGTCAGATGTCGATTACCTGCTCCTTTATTCTGCCTACCTCCATCAATCGTATCATGCCAATCAATGTATCAATTAGCTTAATTGTTTGTTTTTTTTCAACACAATGCAAGAAACTTTACTCTTGTCCGTGTTTGTGTTTACCCGCAGAATACGTACGGATGAAACATTCGCTTTTATTGTTCAAAAAACATGTGAACCACAATTAAACAATTGTACTATTGCTGTGGATCCCCGCATATTTCCCTGGGTTCATTTCTTTATTTAAATTTGCTTACGCATGTCACTGCATCAAGCCTATCCTAACTCTCCAGAGATTTCTGGCCCTGTCGAACACATGACTCATGCACTAACCAATAAAATTGCTCCTGTTAATTTCCAAAATACATTAGCCAATCAGAAAATTTTTACACACTTTATCAAAAATGATTTTTAAGAAAAACACCATTGCCATCATGAGAGCCTCCGCATTCACCAGGCGTGAGCTGCTGGTGCTTACGGAGGTCATGGATCGCCGGATCACCAGCCAGCCTCAACCCATGACCAACCGGCAGAAGCGCTCCGCGTATGCGGAGGTACGGTCCCGCCTGCGTTCCTTCGGCTCACGCCGCAACATCGGGCAGCTGGAGCGCAGGTGGTCCGACCTGCAACGCCGAACGCCCCGCTTGCTGGCATGCTTTCGCATGCAGATCCTGGCAAGTAAGTGTTATGTATTGTGGTTTTAATGTTTGTGTTTGTGGGGCAAACTGCGTGTGCATGTTTTCCTGTCTGTTCTATTTATTATTTGTACTCATATCTGCGTGTGCATGTTTTCCTGTCTGTTCTATTTATTATTTGTACTCATATCTGCGTCTGCATGTTTTCCTGTCCGTTCTATTTATTATTTGTACTCATATCTGCGTCTGCATGTTTTCCTGTCTGTTCTATTTATTATTTGTACTCATATCTGCGTCTGCATGTTTTCCTGTCTGTTCTATTTATTATTTGTACTCATATCTGCGTCTGCATGTTTTCCTGTCTGTTCTATTTATTATTGGTACTCATATCTGCGTCTGCATGTTTTCCTGTCTGTTCTATTTATTATTTGTACTCATATCTGCGTCTGCATGTTTTCCTGTCTGTTCTATTTATTATTTGTACTCATATCTGCGTCTGCATGTTTTCCTGTCTGTTCTATTTATTATTTGTACTCATATCTGCGTCTGCATGTTTTCCTGTCTGTTCTATTTATTATTGGTACTCATATCTGCGTCTGCATGTTTTCCTGTCTGTTCTATTTATTATTTGTACTCATATCTGCGTCTGCATGTTTTCCTGTCTGTTCTATTTATTATTTGTACTCATATCTGCGTCTGCATGTTTTCCTGTCTGTTCTATTTATTATTTGTACTCATATCTGCGTCTGCATGTTTTCCTGTCTGTTCTATTTATTATTTGTACTCATATCTGCGTCTGCATGTTTTCCTGTCTGTTCTATTTATTATTGGTACTCATATCTGCGTCTGCATGTTTCCCCTCTTTTTCTGAATTTTTAATTCTACTGCTATTTTTTTTGGTTTTATTTTTTATTTTTATTTATTTATTTTTTTGTTTGTTTGCCCGGATTTGTCCATAAACTAAACGCAATTTATTTGACATATTTTAGGGGGACAGCCAAGACTCCGCCGTCAACGTCGGCGTTCCCGCCCACTCTCCCCAACCCCCAGCCAACACTCCACCCCAAATCTTTCCCCTATTCCCCACTCCTCCCCATCCTTCCCAGACCCTCTCCCGGAAATGTCGGGCCTCCTTCCCCTCCGTCCCACTTCCCCCTCTCCTCCACCCACCCCTCTTCCAATTACCCCCTCCCCGGAGTCCAGCATAACTCCGCCCCATTCTTTGGGGAATGACGGATCCTCCGAGGAGGATCATGGAGGTTTGGCCGGAGCTCCCGATTTGTTTCCCGGTATGTTTTTTAATTTTTTTTTTTAAAGCACAAACTGTTTGTATGTAATCATGTGTCGTGCCTTTCTTCGTGTTTTTGTGGCTTGACTTTTGTTGATTGTGAAGGTTTGCCTTTACCTCTTCCTGGTGATTTAAGCATACACATATCATACCTGTGGGAATTTGTACCTAGGCCTTGTATTTTTGCCAGCCCACCCTTTTTATTTCTGTTTTTGGGTTTAGGAGTGATTTGGTTTTTTTTTTATGTTTTTCTGTGGATTCCCTATTGTTGTATTAACCCACACACTTTTCTCACCCACAGAGGAACAGAGGCGTCGGCAAGAGGTGGCGGATGTTGTGGGGCAGATGCGCCACCATGTAATCGGCCTTCTGGTGGCCCTCGACCGGCTGTCTGGCCTCCTTCGGCATTAGATTTTTTTTTTTTGTTCTATTTTCCAAATAAATTTATTAAGACAAATATACGTTGTGGCTCATTTTTAAAAACCAAAACCAAGATAGTTTAGCCTGACATAAGTTCCTGCAAGGATTTCCCTTTTTTAAAAGTTAGATTGTGTTTTGTCTTTGTATGTCAAACAGACACCAGAAACACATAACAGTAACAATGTCATTTCCCTTTTTGGGTGTAGTGTCAATTTCAGATTTCTACATTTTCCAGGTTCCTACTTGGTGCGCAAGCTGCTTAGGCCAATCTTACAAATCCCAAGGTTGGGCCAGGCTTCCTTTTGGTGTGGATTGGGAAGCTGAAAACATATTTCAGTTTTGCTCAACTGGCGTCAGTACTGGTTTACCCCTTAGTCAAATGTAACTTGTGTTAACCTGGTTACACTTGCTGTTAACGTCCCAAAAAAGGAAGACCATTTCACTCTTCAAACATTTATTGACAACATAACAGAGAAAACAAAGTGGTCACTCCCCAAAAAAATACACTGGATAAATTCAAATACAACACATACCAAGAAATAATTAAATAAAAACACAAAATCAAGAACTGGTTGACGAAGGACCATGCCAACATGATTCCACAAACATGGCGTTGCGATATGGGTTCAAGAATATATGCCCAAAAGGACCAGATCCAGGTTTGGTAAGGGTAGCAGGAAGTAGTGAGCGTTGGAGTGCCAAAGATTATGTGAACAAACAGAAGATGGTGAGAAAATTAAAAATAAATTAGATGTTCGCCAAAAAACACAAACACATTAGGTATAAACACTGGAGTTTTGTTCAAACTTACCTAAAAAATCTGGCCACCACATCATCGCGTATGGCCCCCCCACATACTGACCTTCGACCAACCTCGGGGGGGCCATCCTCAGGTAAGGCATCCTCTGGCTGCATTGGGACACCACTCCTTATGGCAATGTTGTGAAATATCCCACACAGGACCACAATTTTCGACACCATATCCGGCACATACATGAGCTCGCCACCAGAGCGGTGGAGGCATCTGAATCAGCCTTTTAAAAGGCCGATACAGCGCTCCACCACTTGCCTGGTGGCTGTAAGTGCGGAATTATACGCACTTTGTGGCCCTGGTGTGGGAGCCAAATAAGGAGTGAGCAGCCAGGACATGCAAGGGTATCCACTGTCTCCTGTGAACAAAAATAGACCACATCAGGAACACTGTGTATCAAGCTTAACATTGTTATGTACTAAAGGTCTCCACTTACCCAGAAGCCACGCATCACCAGCTTGTAGGTTGGTTAATTTCTGCCATATCCCTGATTGCCGGATGACGAAGGAGTCATGAGCACTTCCGGGTAATTTAGCATTCAGGGACAGGATCTGGAGGGAGGCATCACATACCACCATTACATTCAGGGAGTGATAGTGTTTCCTGTTTCTAAATATTGCCTCCAGCCGTGCTGGAGGCTGAAGTGGTATGTGAGTACCATCCACAACCCCTATGATGTGTGGGAAGCCAGCTATTTGGTAAAAATTGGCCTTGGCCACACTAAGGGCACCCATATCCAAAGGCATTTTAATAAAATGATGGAGGTGCTTGAAAAGTGCCTCCATCACTGCCCTCAGGATCCTGGAAAAGGAGGATTGGGAGATGCCCGCCACTATTCCCACCGTTGTTTGAAATGATCCTGAGGCACAGAAATGTAACACCACCATAAATTGCGTCAGTGGTGGTATTGCTGTTGGACTGTCAATTTGCCGCTCAAGATCACTTTCTATTAATGAGAGAGTGTCTATGATGATTTTGGGAGGTAGACGGTAGCGTCTTAAAACCTCATCATCGGGCATTCCAAAAAGGGTGACACGTGTTCAAAATATCTGGGGCCTTGCATGCCTACGATGCCTACGCCTGGGACGAGTTTGAGGTTGGTCGTCTTCCGGGAGCAGGGCCAGAACAATTCGCCCCAGATCTACCTGAAATTCAAAGTTTACAATGTAAGGCTTTTGACCCACCCCAAAAGTAAGAAAAAACAACTTAGCTTTCTGATACCATCCATAGCTGCTTACATGCCGGGGTATTGTCATGATACGTATAAACTGTAAAAAAGCCAACAATGAGACTTCAAAAATTTAGAGGGTGTTTTTTTTGTTTAAAAATTGTTGCAAGCCAACACAGAAAATAGCGGAAAAACACATTTGGCCATCGATGAAAACTACATTGCACACCGTACGTCAAATAGGGTTCAAATGGCCCCAAAAAATGGAAAAGGGAAAAGCAAAACTGGATTATATGATGAATAAGCCGTCAAAAATGCGGTAATTAATTCGCAAATGCAAGTCACTACACCAACAGTCAAAAATGCGGTAATTAATTCGCAAATGCAAGTCACTACACCAACAGTCAAAAATGCGGTAATTAATTCGCAAATGCAAGTCACTACACCAACAGTCAAAAATGCGGTAATTAATTCGCAAATGCAAGTCACTACACCAACAGTCAAAAATGCGGTAATTAATTCGCAAATGCAAGTCGCTACACCAACAGTCAAAAATGCGGTAATTAATTCGCAAATGCAAGACAAAAAATGGACTTACCCAACTCGAATATATAAGATTTCCACAAAAAACTTCTTTGGGTCCGAAAACAAAAAAAAACTAAAAAAGATGAAATGAGTGTTAAACAAATTAACGAACCACAAAACAGAAGAATACACCAATTGGCCACAAATTTGAATGCACAAAACTTACCAAATCAGGAAAGGATGTTGAAAAAATGAAAAAAATGCGAACGGAAAAACCAAAGAAATGTAGCAAAAACAAACAAAAAAACAACTCTGCCAAATCCTCCAAACGCAACCAACCAAATCCAAACCACTTAACCGACAACACTCCAACAACCCCACCTCGAATCCACACACACCAAGCCATAAATAGTGTTTATTTTCCCGCACAAATTAAGGATGAATCATAGGGACGCACAATCAATGATGCGGCCGCAAACTAAGGACGCATGTATAAATACGTCACGAAATCACATAGAATTTCTGGATGATTTCATGCTGGAAGCAGAGACATGGCTTCAAACCAGGGAAACAATGGTCAAAATTGCGGCGGTAAGGCCTTCATGCATTTTGTGTCAATGATTCTTTTAAAACATAATATTGTGCAAGTTGTGAAGTGGCTAAATCTGCATATTTACCCAAATAGGTGAGGAGGATGACATGGAAGAGACTGCTGGCCCCAGTCAACCCGCCAAAGCTGGCAAAAAAAAAAGGCAGCCACATTTCACAAGCAAGGAGATGGAGGTTTTGATCCAGAAGTGCGTTGACATCCTGCCCCAGGCAGCCAGGAATATGAGCCAAAGCCAGAAGTGGAGAATGTGGGAGGAGGTCGCCGTTGCTGTCAATAGGGTGGGTGATTATGTCCGTCTAGCCCGGGATGTCAAACGGCGGTAAGTAAACACTTTCCCATCCTATAAACAAACCCCATTGTAAAAAAAAGGATAATGGTTCCAAATTCATTCCACAGATGGGCAGACTTCAAATATCGTCTCAAACAAAAACTTGACGACAGGGCTAGGCATGCAAGGGGGACAGGTGGGGGTCCCACCCCTGTGTCATTGGAGTTGACAGACTTAGAAGAGATGGCACAGGGGTGTGTGCAGGCTGTGGAGGTGTTTGGCGTGTCCAACATGGATACGGACATGCCAGACTTTGCGGCTCCTCATGTTGGCCAAGGTAAGTCTTGTGATGTCACCAACTCAGAAATGCTATTGTGCCAATATGTAGATTCTAATGTGAGTCTTTTCTCCAATTTCCTAACAGAGACAGAGGCGGATGAGTCTGCTCCAGAGGGGAGCCTTGGCCGCAGAATTTCTGCTGACTCTGCAGGGGAGGAACCAGTACATCCGGGTGAGGACCCTGCAGAAGCCAGTCCAGGGCGTGCCCCCTCGCAGGCAGTGGGCCTCCTCACAGAACTCAATTTTAAATCGGATTGCCATACGGAGATTCTGCAGAGGATGGACGCCAGTCTGATACGGGTGGCTGAGGCCCTGGAGCAAAATGCTGCGGCCAACGTGACCATTGGTCAGGCCCTGGCGGAAAATACCAGGGCCAACATCCGCATCGCCGATGCCCTGGAGCAGCTCGTTCGCCAGCACATGGTGGAGCCGACCTCCCTTCCTGCCGGAACATCCGGATCCTCCACCTCTGGCACAACATCAGGCAATCCTCCAAATGTGCCTAGCCCTGTGCCTAGTCCAGAGGCCACAACATCTGCCTCTGGACAGGCCAGCCCGATGGCATCCCGGACCCGGTCTGGCGCCCACCCTCACCCAGCCAAACGGGCGAGAAAACGGTGACAGCAATGGCGACTTTTCCCACACTCCTTCTGTGCTTGGCTCATATTCCTTTCTGGTCAAAACTTCCCTCTCCTTTCTTGTGAAATGTTTTTAAATTTTGTATTTACGCTTATGTTAGTAGTTATGTTATATTTTTTTTTGGATCAAATATCTTGGCCACAAAAAAAGGCAATACAATATTAGGCCAATTTGTTTGTGTGTAAACAATAAATTAAAAACAAAACACTGACATTGTATTGTGACATTATTGTACAAATGGGTTACATTTAATCCTGGCCTTAAACGCAAAAACTGACACTCTTTAAAAAAAAAAAAGGCCTCTTTAAGGAACGTTTAAAAAATCACATAGCGATGCAAATTCCACAGTAAACCAAAAAAAAGGGGAGCTAATTAAAAGATGATGACATTATTGTTACAATAGGCCATAACCACCAAATTGTGGCCAAAATAAAACCCCAAAAATGTACGCTAATTGATTGTGTAATCATGACATTAGCAGCTCTGATTTCCACCTGCGTACGCTTTTGTGCTATCCCAATAAACTGCTTTCCAAACACATACCAAGCCGGATTTCAATCCAACACTAATTACTTTACTGACCAGCCGCGATTAATCGCTGCACCATCGTGGAGTCCCGGGACGGAGGAGAAGGCCATCGCCAATGTGGTCGACTAATCCTGACCCTAAGCTGTGCGAGCATTTTGAAGGGAAAGCGGATGTTTCAGTGACGTATGAGACGGTCCGAACACATTTGACGTTCGCATCTGCTAATGTATGTACACCCCAAAAACGCCTCGCCACGCCTGCGTTTTTTCATCTCCACCCCCGTCAACACCCAAAAACGCCCTGTTCTGTCAATCACATTTGACATGTCACTTCCTGTACGCTATTTTAGGAACGAGAGAAAAAAAGCTCGCAATCTGCCGTACGCACATGCGCAGTGTAACACCGACGCATGCGCGGTTAGTCAACATCGGAACGCAACGAGCGTACTGTTGTTAACGTGCGGCTCTGAATGAGGGCCTAAGTTCCTATTTATTGTGATATTGGTGTATTGTATGTTACTGCTACCTTACCATATAATAAAACTACTTTTGTATATTTTGTAGTGTATTGTCTGTGAGATCCTGAACCCAGCTTACATGGTGAGTTCTGGTTCTAGTAACCCTATACCTCACAACTAGCAGATGATTTACCAAGATCACTTAATAGACTGAAATTTTTGGGAACAGAAATTATTTTATTTTATTACTGTGAAGCTACACTGGCATCAGACCTTTGACTATTTTCCATTGGGATGTAGTCAAAATGTCGACAGTCAGGATGTTGACATCTACATAATGTCGACAGAGAACATGTCGACATGGTCATTATGCAGATGTTTTGAATGTTGACAGTCAGTGTCGACATTAAAGATTTTGAATTAGCGCTATCACAGTAGAAAAATGTTATGTCGACACGAGGACTGTTGACAGGCACAATAAAATGTTCAAAAACAATTAGATGCAAATATATACAAATGTGCAATTAGTGCAAACCGTGGGCAAGTGGCATCGATGGTAGGTAATAATTATTAACTTTTTATTTCTCAACATTTATTTATAACGCATATTACGCTACACTATATTCACTTTTTCTTGATATCTTCATTGTGTTCACCTCGGTCAGTCTTGGGTTAACACTACACAGGAAACGTGTAATCACTGGGCAGGAGTCTATCTGGGAAATTCCCTGCCTGTCTCACCGATGTCATAAAGTATCAATCCAAGTAATAAAGTTTAAATACAAATTAGTGTTTTTATTGAAGATAAATAAACAGAGAAAGAGAAAGTAGGCAAGACAGGTTTAATGACAAAAAGAAATATAAGAGCAGCGCATTGGTCAAAAACATTAATGCCTGTGCTGTGCAGTAAAAGTATCAGAGTAAAAAATGAACCATAATCTAAAGAAGTATAATCTCATAACAATAACTAATCACTAAGAATTACCTTCCAGCTAATTCCTGATCAACACAATGTGAATATCAACAATATGACCAAATACATACATAACGGCTGGATAGGATCTCACAGAGGGCGGGATGCATTACGCATCGCAATTTGCATGCGAAGCATCCCGCCACTCATCGCGTGCATACCTGTGTTAAGTAGGCCGGTATGCGTGAAGAAAAACACAAAGGGCAGCTCTACCGATAAGAGCTGTCCTTTGCGAGAAAGAGACTTCCAGGTTTATGACCCAGAATTCCCTCTGGTGTCCTTCTGCGCATGCGCAAAAGGACGGGCGCGCCGTGGGGGGTGCTGGGAGGGATCCGATTGGATCTCTCCCAGAGAGGCATCACGAATAGAAGCCCATAGTGCCATCTAAAGATAGTGTTTCCCACCGCATTCATACATTCCAGGGCTTGGTGCATATGAGAAATGCGGTCAAACCCCTGAAAACGGCATTTTCGGGGATGTGACCACATTTCTGACTTTGGTGCATCCTGCCCACCAGGTCCTTTCTTGCTAATTTAGACTTTTGAAGTGGATGGACGGAAGAGAATCCCCCAACAGTCCACGTGTTCTGGGGTTGATAATATTTGTATCCTTTGTTAGTTAATGGTTGTGCCCATTTTCTGTGGACATTCCTACTGATTCTCCCATTTGCTTAACATCCCTGTTCTCTGCTTCACAGAAAGCTTCTGCTCTGTAATGAAGTAACTTCCTGTCAGAGAGGACAACAGCTCCTAGCCCTGTCCTCTTACACATGTAACCCTCTTCCACTGTAAGTATACCCTACTGCAAATACCTACCATCTGCCTACCCTGAACAGGATGGGTACAGGATGCCGGCGCTAGGGATCCTGGAGGTCAGAATCCTGACACCGATAACCGCTAACCCTACCACTAACCCTAACCGTCCCTCCGCAGTGTCTAAACCTAACCTTCCCCCTAGTGCCTAAACCTAACCCTCCCTCCCCGCACCCTAAACCTATCCCTTCCCCTTAGTGCCTTACCCTAACCCTCCCCCTAGTGCCTAACCCTAAGCCCACTACTTACCTTCGGGATCCGGCGGTCAGGATGCCAGTACCAGGATTCTGATAATTGTCGGGATTCCAGCATCGGTATTCTGAATACCGGAATCCATGCTGTCGGGATTCTGAAGATATCCCCCCTGAACACATTAGCAGGAATTTAATGCATACTTTTCCTTAATCCCAACAAATAGCCCACTGCTTCCCATGTTCAGATATTACTGTTGATACTCTGCTAAATCTCTGTAGTTAAAAATCTAAAAAAAAATCATCCTTCATTCAAACATAACTGTGTCTCACTTGCACAACACCGGGAAAACCCATAGGATTTAGAGCCATCTGGTTGTGCTTGTTGTGCTGTTGAGATCAATTACCAGCAAGAGGTCCACATATTTAATTTGAGGTGGTGGCCTGGGGTATTAGTGTGGGTACAGAAAAGTTAAGTATAGGCGGTGGTACCTTCTAGTAGAGACAAGCAGCTCCAGTGGATTTTCCTCTCTCCTGGCAACTTCTCCACTGGCTTGTCCTTGTCGGACTGTAGCAGAGAGACTAGGCCCGTACACAGTAAAATTACATAACATGCCAATCTTAATAAGCAGAATAATCTGGCAAATTTATTAAAAGGGATAATAGTACACAAGTCCAGGGAAAAGGTATGCATTAAAATAATAAACAGTATACAAATGACAGGGGGCTTCACACAATAAAGAATAGTAAACAAGTAGAAAATAATTACCACTATGCAAATGACATGCAATACGACACAAAGCCGATGATAATATATGATAGTTATTCATAATAGTATTGACAAGAAACTAATAACCTATATTTCTCTTGGCAATTAAATACACTACTGAACTTTAGCTGCTGCAGCACCTCTTTGGCTGTTATTAAATAGAAAATTACATTTCTCAATTACTTCAAACCGTTTTTCTCTGAATATACGCAGTAACGTTCACATAAGCACATATAATGAATTGGCAAAATATATTATTTTGCAACAGACCATAAATACCCCAGACTGATCAGTCATTTACTTGGAGGTAAACACAGGTGAACACAAATTTGTTCGAGAACTCTCTTGCTTGGTGATCACTGTCCTACTTCATGCATGTATTTGTAATCCACAATAGGGAGTCCACAATAGGCGAAGTTAGCATCTGACTCTAGCTAGTCATCCTGAATTCACAGAAAAACGGTGGCTTTAGCTCCTAGTAATAATATATTTCAGTCCTTAGAGCACAACTATCTTCAGCACTTTATCAGTTATTATTATCTGAGTTCTTAGTATGTACAGTGAAGAGCACTAATATCCAGCTCTTCACTTTACATCTCTCTAAATAGATCTCTTTTTAACGACTAGCAAACTAAGGGCCTGATTCAGCAAGGAACGCAGTTGCTTATATGCATGCAATCGGGCGATTGTTGCATACTGCGCATGCATCGCGCAGTGCGCGAACTAGCCATTGCGTACAGGACTGTGATCGCAATAAATACGCAGACCCATGACATAGTGATTGACAGGAAGTGCCATTTGTGGCTAGTAACGGGGGGTTGTCGGGCGAATGCAGGCGTGCCAGTGCATTTCAACGGTGTTACAGGGGCGTGTATAAATTAGCCACTGCAATATCATCCACAGACTGAGGCCTTATAGCGTGCGTATAAGTAAGCATTCCTGTGTGAGATCTGACTTGCCTTAACTGTGCGTAAGGGTCCGATGGTACTCGATTGTACCGATGTTTTTGCAGTCTTGATTAACATTACGAATGTGCGTGTAGCTGAAGTGGGCATCCTTATGTAGTGCTGGGCATCCTTATTTTGTGCTGCAGTGGCATTGCGATCGCAATGGTTTAGCATATTTTAGCAGTGAAACTGCGTGCGTACGCAATATTGAGTGCGTATGCAATATTGCGTGCCATAGTGAATCAGGCCCTAAGTATCTTTATATGTAACTCAGTGTCTTTATAAATATATCAATAGCAGAATGTCGCTGAACTTAAGGTGCCCACACACTAGGCGTTCAGGTCACGATCCGATATCGTGTCTGATTTCTCCCCCTGCAGTCGTGGGCACGATTTGGTGTTAAAAACAATCCAAATTGACCCACAATCTATCGTGCATCCTATACTATTCCAGTGCATCGTGATAAGATTTTCAGATCTTGCCTGCAGCAGGCAAGATCTGAGGATGCGATGTACGACCAGCGGGTACGTGCATTGGCATCGTAATCGTGAGTAGAGACTCACGATTAGGACATATTTACACGGTCTGTCGTCCCAATGCGTCGGAGTCGGGCTGATCGTGTAAAATATTGCCTAGTGTGTGGGCACCTTAACAGCAGGAACGTCTCCCTTCTCAGCTCAGTACACTGTCAGCCTCCACGGATCCACTGTGCAGTGTACTGTCAGGATGAGCGGTAATAGACACCACCACAGCAGCTGCTGTATTACTGCATGTAGTTTCTAAAGGATCTCTCTCCATGGACAGACAAACATATGCTACTTCGGACATCTAAATGACATTCCAGACAATAGTGGCAATCACACTATGATTCCACTTATCCCAAGAGCACACAAAAAATTGTAGAATTCAGCAGCCATTTAGTTAATAGGAGCCAGAAGGATGTTTGAAGGAGCCAGGGAAGCTGTGCATAATAATTCCACAAGTTTGGTGCCAGCGGAATTATTTTTGGAGCATCCTGGCAAGCTAGTAACTGGGATGTGTCCAGCTGTGACCCAACACTGACAACCAATACAAAATGGACACACTAGAAATACAATCTACATAACTGACAATATTGGCCATCTACACTCTGTGTATCTACACACTCATACATACATATTCTGCAGCGCTTTAAAGAGAATATTTGACTATTCAAATCATTCCCTGCCCGAGTGGAGCTTACAATCTACAGTATATTCCCTACCATATGTACACATACATACACACTAGGGTTATTTTATGTCAGGAGCCAAATTAACCTATCAGTATATTTTGGAATGCGGGAAGAAACCCAAGCAAGCACAAGGAGAATATACAAACTCCACACAGTTAGGATAGTGCTGGAAATTTAACTCAAGACATCAGTGCTGTGAGGCAGTAATGCTAACCATTACACCATCCTAATGTAGTATTAATATTACAGTATTCAATAACATTCATTACTCTAGAACGTACACCTCGACGACACTCAATACTGATAAAAATGTGCATCGAATGATATCTAAATATGATGGAAGCTGTAAGTGCCTGAGAGTTCTGACAAACCACTCTACGCAATGTGGCTACCTATTTTGGTGCCCTATCCTCAAATTAGAAACCATTGGTCTAGATTAAAATACATTACAGTATTAATACAATATGCCTAAATGCTACCAAGTCCTTGTGAGCTGCAATTCCCATCCATATTGTTGGTCGGTTTTAATAAATTAAATCTCAGCACTTTAGTTTATATTAAACCTTTCATTTTCATCCAACTCATCGTAATTTTCCTTGAGGATCAGTTTCCGTTTACCATTTTCTTCACTGACTGCCAGGTAGTAATTGTTTTTTAAAGCCGCTTTAAATTTGAAAGAGTTGTCTCCTTCATGGAACTGTTTTATAAAGAAGATGATTCCACTTTTGTCTCCGTCAATGGTGTCCGGGCAATTTCCTTTCTATAATGTAAAACAAATAAAATATGATTCACTGTCATGTTAAAAAATGCAAAAAACTGTTTCCGAATGTTACACTATGGCAGTGGTTTCCAAACTTTTTAGTTCAAGGCACCCTTAGGGTCTCCATGATTGTGTCAAGGAAACTCTAAGCCAAAATAATTACCGAGCGGTCCCTTTTTTAAAGTAGTTTGGTCAAAATAACGTAATTAGTATTTAGGTCAGGACAGAAATACTTATTCATTTGTTTGCAAAAGTAATACACATAAATCCAAGGAAAAATTATATATATATTAGGGATGTGCAGGCTCGGATAGGTTTGAATTTTCCCGCCAAGTTCAGATTTTTCCCACCAAAAATCGGGTTTCAGAGAGAGACAAAACTTCATCTTTCATGGACAAACATCATCTTTCCTGGACAGAAGTCCATGAAAACATAACGTTTTGCCTCTTTCTGAGACCCGATTTTTGGAGGGAAAAATCTGAACTTATCCAAGCCTGCACATCGCTAATATATATATATATATATATATATATATATATATATATGTATATATATATTAAATTATAATTCTTACAAAGAACAATTAACAGCACTCATTGACAGGAATAAAAACAATATACACAACAATATGCCCTCCTCCATGTATCTCTCACTGCAGCACCCTCCTCCATGTGTCTCTCATTGCAGCCCCCTCCTCCATGTGTCTCTCATTGCAGCCCCCTCCTCCATGTGTCTCTCATTGCAGCCCCCTCCTCCGTGTCTCTCATTGCAGCCCCCTCCTCCATGTGTCTCTCATTGCAGCCCCCTCCTCCGTGTCTCTCATTGCAGCCCCCTCCTCCATGTGTCTCTCATTGCAGCCCCCTCCTCCATGTGTTTCTCACTGCCCCCCCATAGTTCACCCTCCCTCATTGTGGCCCCCTCTATAGTTTCCTATGCGGCCCCCTCCCTATAGAGTTCTCTATAGAACTGTGGCACTGCCTCTCCTCCCACTCTGTTCCGCTCACTAAATAGACTCACTCCCACGCATTGCAGCTCCCCCAAGCCCCCCTTATTTATCTATAGTAGCGATGGCCAGCGCTGTTCCTTTCTACTCCTCAGCTCAGCCATGCAGCTAGCCAGCAACAGGCAGCATCGCAGACAGTTTCCGCATGCTCACATAAACCCTCCCGCGCCCCGCACACAGCTCCCTGCAATGCTCAGCACAAGAAGCCTCTCCAGCAGTTCAAGCAAATAGAAAAAAAAAAACAGGCGCTTCGTTAGGCCACTGGCTGAAGCACCCTGGAGACTGTGCTGCAGAACCACAGGGAGCTGCGGCGCACAGATTGGGATAGAATTACTAGAGCTTCTAAAATAGACAAGTGGTGTTGCCTGTAGCAACCAATAAAATTCTGTATATCATTTTGTAGATGGCAGTAGAGAAATGATAGCTATAATCTGATTCGTTGCTATAGGTAACACCGCCATTTCATTTTTAGACACTTAAGTAAATCTATCCCTATGACTATGCTGCTTTAGACATTGTATCTCCACCATACTCTACAAAAGACATTCCCTACTGTTATTCCCTACATCCCATGTCTGTCAAAACTCCCTGGGGTAAATCTGCTTTCCGGGTGGATCTTGAGATTTCTAGCACTGCGCATTCTCTATAGCTGAGCATAACCAACTTTGAATAACCCTGGGAGACTTTCAGAGCCATACAAATCTCAGCCACATCTCCACTTTCAGCTGAGTGGGTGTATCAGGCCGGCAACTGGGTGTTCACAGGTAGGCTGAGTGTTCTGAGAACGTGTCGTGGCCTGTAGGCAGAATTGTGGGCTAACTTTTAAAAAAAAATTACTATTAGTACTAAAACATTGTTAGTATATGATCTGGGATATAGAGAAGTCTTCTGAGAGGCCTTTCTTTTTGGACCCAAAGAAAGTCAGCAAATAATATCTAATACAGTTTAGTCTGGTACGAAGAATAGGACCTTTGGCAAGAATGTGATCACCCAACGCATCCGGGAATCAGATGGAACCAATTTGGAGACACTATGTTAATCAGAGAAACTGGTTTATTTTCCTTTTTTGTTGCGCACATTTTAGCACTTTATGTGGAGAGAGTTAAAGTGAAGAGAGATAAAGAACCAACCAATCAGCTCCTAACTTTCACTATATGGGCTGTGTTTGAAAATTGACAGTTAAGTTAACGATACGAACGATAACGATATCGTCGAACGATATATCAGCAACCACATCCCCAGGTGTCTGTACATGCAGTCCTATCTGGGGATATCGTTAACGATGCCATGATGCTTGGCCCCGCTTCCCCCCCCCCCCCGCCGACGATCATCATTGCCGGCATCGGCAAGTGTGGATGCACTTAACGATGCCGGCACCCCTACCGGGCCCGCCGCTGCCAATATCACTCTGTACACACATCGGCCAGTGTGTACGGGGCTTTAGAATCTGATTAGTTGGTACTTTATCTCTCTCCACTTTATCACTCATCAAGCTTTGATAAATTTCCTTATCCCAGATCATATTACTTCGCTACTCCCTCTCTTCCTTTACACTACGCTGGGATCTGCCTGATTCCAGATGGATCTCTTGATCCAAGGATAGGGCTCGTGCAAGCGAGCACTGATAATGGAAACTTTAGCAAGTGGATGGTTAGGGGCAGAGGCGGATTGGAGATGTAATTTGGGCGGGCATCCCTTACTGTGTTCCCTTCAATGAAAAATTGACGTGGCCATACTTCATGGGGGCGTGGCCATGTGTTAGGGGGAGTGACGTAAGCCATGGGGGTGTTTCCTTACGGCAAGCCCTAATTCTCGGCATGCCGTCCCAACAGAGCTCCGGGCGGCGGTACTGCTCATCCAATGCTTTTGAGGTGGCCGGACCAGCCCATCAGTCATACTGGCGTTTGCCAGTAGTATCAGATGGACAGTCCGGCCCTGGTTAGGGATGGTGTGTCAACATAGATGTGGGCAACTCTGAATACAGGTGAATATCCCTATTTATTTCCGAGCACACAATGTGACCAACTTATGTACAACTCTGAAACAGCCCCTTTACATACACATACATACACTCCATTGATAGCCATCACTAGCTGTAATGTGTCAAACTGAGGCAGCTGCTTCAGGAAACAAGGATTGTGGGTAGCAAAATAAAAATAATTATTTTAAAACAATTCGGATGTTTGTGTTGTTAAACAGCTTGGCGATGATTTCTACGATGTTGCTAGGTATAAAAGATTAAACTGACAAACAAAACATGAATGATGCAGCAATGTGGTTGTTACCTCTGACATGAGAATGGTTGGGACCACCCCGATAAAACTTTTCACTTCTAAATTTTAGGGTGACCGATTGCAGCCTCACCTTAAAGAACAGCTCCATCTTTTCTGAGCAACACAGGTAGTATTGTTCATTATTAAGTGTGATGGTGAATGCCACAGAAAGTCCATCATACATAACATTGGTTCTGTAGGTTTGAAGTTCAAAAGTTCGTCGATCTGGAAGTATAAAGTATTTTTCATTTTTTTTTACATTTTAGCTTTTCAAAATATATATAAGTAGAGTATGAAATAATAATGAGGAGGGACGTACTGGCAATAGATTATAGATAGTTTTACAAAACAATAATTAAAACCTATGATATCAATGCACGAGTACCACTAAATAAATTGAAACAGAGATCTGAATTTTACCCCCTTAGTGCGAGAAGCAATACAGTTGAATCTTTTTATAAGATTGGAAGATTTCAAGTCTCCGTGTCAACAAATAGAAAAAGAAAAACCTATCTCCAATCTTACGAGAAAGGAGAAAAGAGCTTTGAAATTACTTACCAAAGATACATCTATAATTATTAAAGAGGCGGACAAAGGGGGGGGCTTGTAGTTCAAGATAAAGCTGATTATTTAAAAGAAGCCTTCAAGCAACTTAATGATCAGCTGTTCTACCGTGCATTACTGTCAGATCCAACAGATATTTTTCTCTCTGAATTAAAGTGTCTATTAGATGATGCCCTTGCCTCTGGAGTCATAATGAGGGAAGTCTGGCGATTTTTGTACAATCCACATCCAGTCACACCCATCTATTACCATCTCCCTAAAATTCACAAATCTCTCACCTCACCACCTGGGCGTCCCATTATCTCTGGTATTAATTCCCTCACTTCCAATCTTTCTCATTATATTGACACGTTCCTTCAACCCTATGTTCCTGAGTTGAGATCACATTTGAAAGATACTACCCATTTTTTACAAAAAATAGAGACAATAGTGTGGAAGCCTTCTTATGCCTTCCTCACTATGGATGTATCATCACTTTATACCAACATCCCCCATAAGTTGGGTGTGCAATGTATCTCTTCCCAATTAATTCGAGATGGGAATCTCACTCAGGAACATAGGCTATTTATTTTGGATTGTATTACTTTTATTCTTACCCACAATTATTTTTTGTTTCTGAACACTTTTTATCTCCAAATCATGGGGACGGCCATGGGGACCAGGTTTGCGCCGAGCTACGCGAACCTCTATATGGGGGAGTTCGAGGACCTCCGGGTGTGGGGTGGGGAGTTCGGCATGAACCTGGTCTTCTATGGCCGTTACATAGATGATCTATTTTTTATTTGGGATGGGGATCTATCCTCTGCTTCACATTTTGTTTCCTCACTTAATCAGAATTCCTTTAATCTCACTTTTACATATCAATATAACACCACCCGCATTGACTTTCTCGATGTGACTCTGGAGGCTAGGGATAGCATCATACATTCTTCTAATTATAAGAAGAGTGTGGATACTCAATCATATCTACACTTTAAAAGTGCTCATCACTATCCCTGGAAAGCCAACATCCCTAAAGGGCAGCTGATGAGACTACGCAGAAACTGTTCTTCTATAGACAGTTTCAGTGTTCAAGCGAATGATATGCTTTCCTCTTTTAGAAGGAGAGGCTATCCTGAATATATTCTTCAAAAAGCTTTGCAAGAAGTTCATAATATGGATAGATCAATTCTTTTCAAAACTAAAAAATCAGTACAAGATCCCAATCGAATTATGGATGGCAATATAGCATTCATTTGCAAATACAGTTCTTGCCATAGACAAATTAGGGATATAATTTATAAGAACTACCGTATTCTTCAACAGGATAATATCCTAAGGAATATTATACCCTCCAAACCATGTGTTATTTATAAGAAAAATAAATCTCTAAAATCTATCTTGGCGCCTAGTCATTTAAAACCACATATAAGTGTTAGTAACACAACTACCATTTCAGAACAGTGGTTACCTTATAGACCACCTGGCTTCCATCGTTGTGGTAAGACCAGGTGTACTATGTGTTCCTATACCAATAAAAAAACAACCATTTTAATGATTAAGGACACGAGAGATCCATATATAATTACTAATTTCATGAATTGTGATTCTACTTATGTTATTTACTTATTTACCTGCGGCTGTGGACTACTTTATGTGGGTCGTACTACGAGACCATTGAAAAGACGCTTTTTGGAGCATCGCCGAAATATTATTAATAAAGTCACCACACATAGTCTATCTTCACATTATGTGAGAGAGCATAATAGTGATCCACAGTCACTTAGAATTATAGGACATGAACATATTCAGAAAACTCAAAGAGGCGGAGATAGGTTCAAAACCCTTTGTCGTCAGGAGGTCTTCTGGATGTTTAAACTGAACTCTCTACATCCAGAAGGCCTCAATGAATCCATAGAACTTAATTCATTCATATAACTGGGGTGGATAAGAATAGATAGATAGGGTCCCCATCATCTGTTCCTTGCCACAACAGGGATGAATAGATAATATACATACCCCCTCAGGTCTTTATACCTATGTCTTTCTATTTATAATGCTAGTCATATAGATCTGTAGGTCTCTTTGTATCTGTATAAGAGGTATAACTCTCTATTAATTATTGAATTATTTGTTTACTACTAAATATTATATTATTTGGGAACCTTGGGAGATATAGAGACCCATTGATGTGATCTATTGAGATGATACACATTGCCCTTTTGAGTGAATATGCCCCACATTTGTGATTTATTTAATTATATGTATGGGCTCTCACTATTAAGAACAAGGGATGGTATTATTTTTCCAATATTATTATTTTTTAAATTTAATACTGAAGCAAATTAGATGATCTACGATATACCTTTTATGATAATATTTGGGAGCTCTATCAAATTGTTTATGAGATGATTGTGAAGGAAGTATCCTTTAGTATAATAGATGTTCTAGTTCTTTCAGGATTGACTTGTATCTCGATTCACTATTTTAGATTAACCAGAGTTGTAGCCATTTAGACGTATGCTCTATATATATACTAAGAGTGGATTGTGAATTCCACATAACAGATTATAATATAATATTCAATGCGGATTATATAAAATCTAGGATATTAAATATTGTTATAAGATATGTTCTTATCATGTAATTGATTACTGTGTTTTTAAATAAATTATCCTCTTTGAGCGTTATGGATACGAGTCACGTGGTGTTTGTTTACATCACGTGACTTGCTATTATGTCTCTGACGCTGGAGGCTAACGGAGACCTTTTGTAACTAATCATCATGTTTTAACTCCGTAAACCTAGCAACAGACGCTAGTGATGGTGACGCAATTCGACCACGTGATGTATGTTTACATCACGTGATCAAACATCCCGATCTGACGCGGGAATGAAATAGAAATCTCAATAGGTCGCACAGAGTCACGTGTGCCACCATGGACATCATGTGATCAGATGTCGATCTCTATACCCGGCTAGATCGGGTATTTTCTAATGCTTTTAAAATGTATATTTATATTATTTCATGCCAGCTATGATAGAACTTAGCGGTTTCATTTACACTATGTCACTGATAATGGGAACTTGTAAGATTTTCTATACGGCTTGATTGATTAACCTCTGCTGTTAGCTACAGCTGATTGTTATTCCAATTTGGATATGGGTATATAAAGCCCTACAATTGAATCATGGGGATCATGCTACTGAGGAAGCTGTGGGATCTACCACAGCGAAACGCGTTTGGAACCCCTTTATTGTACAGCACTTGGATTCCTACGTGGATTACATTCCTCCGGACCAGCGTTATCCATCATTTTCCAGCTCCAGCCATTTACAACACGTCAGCATGCCAGTGCAAGAATTTCTTCACCACCTATAGGCTGTGGACATATCACTAAGTCTGGTAAATATATCACCATTTTCCAGCCCCAGCCATTTACAATACGTCAGCATGCTAGTGCGAGAATTTCTATACCATTTATAGGCTGTGGACATCAAATCAAGCCTGGTAATATATCAGCTGGATATTACTCCGGATCCACCTGTGTAGGCCAGTGACTGTTACTATATTCCTTTATACCTCCCACTTAATGTGAATGAAATATACATAATAATTTTTTTACTCAGCTATTATTTTGAGATTGGTCTATATTATTTATCCTATGGACATTTTTTTCTTTCTTTTTTGATCTGGACATTATTTTACTTACTATCATTTTTTATGTACTGTTATTATTTATATTGTTTATTATTTATTTTTTATTTTCATGATTATTGTCATTGTACCTGTTTTATTCATATTGGTTTTACTGATTGCTCTTTTTCTGTCCAAATTGTGGACATCAAATTAAATTATCTTTTTCAATCAAGCCGTATAGAGTCATGTAGTAGATGATGATAATATTTATTGATTTATGGTCTATGCAATTTTGGTTATCATTTGCATGTACTGATAGATTCTCTAGCGCTGTTCACACCCATCTTTTCCCAGTGTTGCAAATTTGCAGGATATCGCACGCTTTCCACTGCTTGATATATAAACCCCTGTTTGTTTGCAATGTAAGTAGCAAACTGTTTTGTGGAACTTTCTGCTTTTACATCAGAATCCCAGTGTGGGAATCCAAATGGTACTGTAGGTGGCACCGTAATTGCATTTTTGTGGCCCCACGCCCACTGTACAATGCCATAGTCCCCAGCATTGCACATAGGGGATGGGGGTCAGGGGACACAATGATGCAAATCAAAGCAAATTGCATCATCAAGTAACCAGGTTAATTGTACATAAAATATAACTTGTATTAATTTTAGTTAAAAAACAATATATTTGCAAAAGACAAACCCATGACACAAATAGACAACATATATAAAAAATGAGGCCAGACATTGGCCATAGAAGTGGATTGTGCCAGTGGTCCACGTATATGCGTGCTGTCAATAGATACGCAAATATCAATTATCAGGAGGACTACTGGACCTATCCACGCAATAATAACAGAGCTTCTTATGTAATTCCATAAACTCTATCTATCTCACTACTCTGCATTGCTCCATTTGCACTTGTACACCCCATTACTTATGAAAACAGTGAGCTGAATAAGCTCTGGTATTTGGTGATACATGTAGCAGTATTTTTTCAAGCACTGCTGATGAATATGCAACTTATTCATGATCGGTACATTGGATAATCTTATGTATGCCATTTAGTTTATGTTGATTTCTGGTGCATAAGCATATACAACCTGACTTTCATGAACACTACAAATATGTAGATCACGCAATTTGTGATCAAAGATAATGTGGATATCTGATTGATTATATACATCACCTCGGCAGTAGTATCAGTGTGTGCTTAACTACACCTGTGAGACGGATGGTTTATATAGATGGCATTTGGTTGCGGTTGACATGTATCCGCATAATAATATACTGAGGGATATTATACCTGTAATTATATGAACACAATTTTCTCAATACTTCACCTTGGTATTTTACTGTTATTATTGCGTGGATAAGTCCAGTAGTCCTCCTGATAATTGATATTTGCGTATCTATTGACAGCACACGTATACGTGGACCACTGGCACAATCCACTTCTCTGGCCAACATCTGGCCTCATTTTTTATATATGTTGTCTATTTTTGTCACGGGTTTGTCTTTTGCACATATATTGTTTTTTAACTAAAATGAATAAAAGTTATATTTTATGTACAATTAACCAGGTAGAACTGGTGCCCCAAACCAAAGAGAACTTTCCCCCACTTTTCCTAGTTGATAAATAACAATTAAAAATTGCATTATGTAACTCTGATTTATAGGAACTACTATATAACAATGCTTGCTTGCCAAGACAAAATCTCTCCCCATTTTGTAGTAATTTAGCGAAAGGCTTAATTTCCTACATGCTCCCATATACCAGAGAGGAATCTGAAAATGCCTCCCCGGCTATACATTAGCCGATTATCTACAATGTCTAACTGCATCATATACAGCCGGATTGGCTACCTGGCTCTTCTGGGAAATACCAGTAGGGCCTATGGCCTGGTGGGCCAATCTAGCTGCCTGAAGGCCTGGCTGAGCAGCTCCGCCTCCCGGTACTCTGCTTAAGCTGGCCACACATCTACAGATTATTTTTCCAACCAGCCAACTAGTTGATTGGTTGGAATGAAAATCTGGTAAGGTATGAAAGCAAATGACAATCAGCAATTTGCTCCCAAATGCCGGAAAATGGACAAAAACTGTTGTTTGAACAAATTGTTTAGATCAAACATTTAACAAACTTTTCTGAACAATCATTTTCATCTGTTTTCTGGCATTTAGGAGCAAATTGCTGATCATCAGTTACTCCCATACGTTACCAAATTTTCATTCCAACCAATCAACTAGTTGGCTGGTTGGACAGATAATCTTTAGATGTGTGGCCAGCTTTAGCCAGCATGTTGATCTGGACCATTCGATGAAGCACCTGTGACTCCCTACAAACCACGTGACACCTGCCAAGCACCTTTTCCCAGGGCCTATTCTTGTCCCAGTCCGTCCCTAACATCAGAAGAAGGTGTTAGCTTTTCAGATCTTGGATCCATTAGCTAAGCTTTTCTGAGCTTCATAAATTGGTCCAGACTGCAGTTCCCATTGGGAAAAAAATGGGGTCTGCAGTAAACAGCATTTATTTGCCTAATGCAGGAGATATTTATGATATATCCTGTGTTCATGCTTTAGTAAATAGGCTAGTTAGTTAAACCATGCTGAAACCTCTATTTCCAAATGCTTTTTGTGCAAATTAGCTTTCTAAACAGGCCATACCCAAGATGATTGTACAGTATGAGGAGGACTTACCAAATTCTGTTCTATTCATTCATCACTACCCATTGCCAAACTGCTGGATTTATTATCCAGCAGTTTGAAGTTTAAAACTCAAATCGCTGGTGAATGGTGGCAATGTGCAGCGGTCTCCAAACTGCAATGTCACCCACAGCGTGAGCCGAACTATTGGAAAAAATGCCATAAAGTGGTTGTGAGTGACAAGATTGCTATTCCCAACCTAGCAGGGGTCCCCCGTGGCTCACGCAGAAGGACTCTGGGGGTCGGGATGTACTAAAGAGGAAAATGCAGTTAAACTCCTGAAACCAACTGCGGTATGTACCTGAACAGAGGTGGGATGGTACCGCATTACGGATGCGATGCTTAGTTCATCCCGCCCTGGGTCATAAGCTCTAAGTGCCATGCACTGTTGCTGGCAATGAAAAAAAAAAATTGCCTGCTGCCCAACTGACCTCCACCATTGATGGCAAATACATCATCCATTGGTGTCAAACCACAAGCATTCTCATAAGGATTTTTGGAAAGAAATTCAAATGGAAATAATGAATAAGTGCTATAATTAGTAAAGACAAAATTCTTCTACATAAATCCTTATATTTTTTCCATACAACAATATTTACTGGTTTATCAAAAAGGGAACAACAATGCTTGGTTATAATGAGATTTCAACCTAATTAAGCACAATGGGCCCAAACAATGTTTTCACTACCTGGGTCTGATGGATTAGCAAACACTGCCACAGAACCACTGGGCTCCTCAGGGTGAGCTTCCAAGCATTCTTTGAAATAGTTCTCAATAGTTCCTCTTATGCTGGAACTTGCTTTTTTCCATGCATCTGACTGGTGAACACCTATAAAATCAACAGAAATACATACAGTACAGGACATCTAAGAGCTATATATTTATTTAATGTTTATTTAGCTTGCATATGAAAAATCCCACTGTCAATTCCAACCAAGGGCCGTATTCAATTAGCCGCGATAAGTCGGAAAGGTTCGCCTGCCGCACTTTCCGCCTACATCGCGTGTTTTGGCCGCAGAAACTTATCGGGCACGTCCCCACTATTCAATTCCAAAGGACGTGAAAACGGCAAACTGCGATGTCGGAACAGGCGGAAAGTGCTGTCTGAAATTACGAAATAAGCCTGAACCCCCCAAAAAGGTAAATATAAAAAGTACCTGGGCGCTTATTGAGTGGATTCCACAGCCTTACTTGTCCATGGTCCCGCGTCGGGTGGCAGCGCTGCTCAGAACACCGGAAAATGGCCGCCGCGGCCATTTTTCCGGTGTTCTGCACATGCATAGTAGACTCCATGCACACTCTAGTGCCCAGAGTCTACTGCGCATGCACAGAATGCCGGAAAATGGCCGCCGCAGCCATTTTTCCGGTGTTCTGCGCACGTGCCGTAGACTCCGGGCACACTCTAGTGCCCAGAGTCTACTAAGGCTCCGGTGGCTGGCTAGCCGCTTCAGTCGGCTGCCGGCTACCGAGGTGAGAGGAGGGGGCCCCACACGGGGGTGCACACGGGCCCCCTGCTTTCTTAAGACGCCCCTGTAGAAGTGGTAGTTCCCTGTACAGGCTCAAGAGTTGGGAGAGGAGCAGCGGGGTGTTGGAATTGTGGAGGCCAAATATAGGATCTTGTCATAGGTAGTTCTCAGGAGGTGCGAGGTACTTGTGCAGCACTGAACCTAGCAAGCCGATGCAAGTGGAAAACCCCAGGAAAACTGGTATGCTGAACTAAGCCTAGTGGATAGAAGGCAACCTGAGACATGAGTAGGTGAACTGGTACCAGTGAGACACAGTGCCAAACTTAATGTATTGCTAGTTTAACCGGCTGAAATCGTAGTTATTAGCCAAACTGGGTTTGGCAGTGATAGAACCGGTTGGTACCGGCGATAATTGCCAAGCTGGATTTGGCAGTGTTAGAATCGGCTGGTACCAGTGATAATTGCTGAGCTGGATATTGGCGGTGGCTGGACCGGCTGCTATCGGTGTTAATTGCTGAGCTGGACTTGGAGGTGAATAGACTGCCTGGTACCAGTGATAATTGGCGAGCCAGACTTGGCAGTGACTGGACTGGCAGGTACTGTTGTTAAATGCAAAGCTGGATTTGGCTGTGACTGGACCGGCTTAGTACTGTTGTTAAATGCAAAGCTGAATTTGGCTGTGACTGGACCGGCTGGTACCAGTGATAATTGCCGAGATGGACTTGGTGGTGACTGGACCGAAACCATTGGTAATAATAGCAGACACTCTGTAGATAAACTGTAGACCACGATGCAGGAGCCCAATAACATTACAAGAAGCGACATTGCACAGACACTTTCTCTTTGGCTGCAGATACCTTATATACCCCCTGCTGGTCTTTGATAGGATGAGATGGATCAGCTGACTAATTACACCTGGGCCATTGGTCCAGATGATGTCAGGTGACTAGGAGGATGGCAGCATACATGGAACGGAACTGACAGGGAGTCCTCTCTGGTGGCCATGTCTTCACTGCAGTAGGGAGGAATTCACGAGCACCCGCCTACGTAAGGAAGCAGCGGCCAGAAGAAAGACTGGAGAGCGTGGCTGCCGGGACGTGACAGTCACATTGTAGGGCTGCAAATACAAATTATGCCACACAGTACCTCCAATTCACATTATGATATACTGGGTCCCCAGTTCATAATGTGCCACATGACAGTGCCCTCTGTTCATATTATATCAGACTATAGTACCTCCAGATCGTAATATGCCGCATGGCAGTGCCCTCCATTTCAAATTATGCCACATTAAAGTGCACCCAGTTTATTTTATGCCACATTTAAGTGCCCTCCATTTTAAATAATGCCATATTACAGTGCCCTCCAGTTCATATTTATCCACATTACAATGAGCAGGTTAGATTATGCCATATTACAGTTCTCAATTCAGATTATGCTACATTACAGGTGCCCCTTCCAACCAATCAGCTCCTAACTGTCATTTTTCAAACACAGCCTGTGACATGGCAGTTAGGAGCTGATTGGTTGGGACTTTATCTCTGTTCACTTTATCTCCATCCAATGCTTAGCAAATAGACCCCTTAGTACCTCTACCCCTAAGACATAAGAGTAGCTATACTGGGTGCAAGGAGTGCTATTGCTATGGGGCCCAGAGTCTTAGGGGCCCTGTGCCCAGGTTATACACTGTAGTTGCATACCAATGCATACCTGTCGGGTGTGCCGTCCCGCCCTGGAGAACTGCACTGGGTGTTTGGGGTTATATAAGGTAAGACATTTTTCTTTTTCCATTTATGTCCTGATGAAAATGCCAATGTATTAAAAGGCAGTAACACGTTGACTATATACCTGCCGTCTGCAAGATTTTTCAAGGATGCTTGGAGTGCTGCAGCATGACTACACTGTATATATATATATTAGGGGTGTGCACCGGCCACTTTTCGTGTTTTGTGTTTTGGTTTTGGATCTGGATCTTTCTTCGTGTTTTGGATCTGGATTGGTTTTGCCAAAACCACCCTTCCGTGTTTTGGGTTCTGGGTTTTGTGTTTTGGATCTGTATTTTTTAAAAAAAAAGCATAAAAACAGCTAAAATCACAGAATTTGTAGGTTTTTCTGCTCCTATGCTATTATTAACCTCAATAACCTTAATTTCCACTCATTTCCAGTCTATTCTGAACACCTCACACCTCACAATAGTGTTTTTATGTCCAAAAGGTTGCACCGAGGTAGCTGGATGACTATGCTAAGCGACACGAGTGGGCGGCACAAACATGTGACCCATCTAGGAGTGACACTGCAGTGGCAGACAGGATGGCAGTTAGAAAAACTAGGCCCCAAACTGTACATAATGCAAACAAAAAAAAGAGGTGCAAGATGGAATTGTCCTTTGGCCCTCCCACCCACCCTTATGTTGTATAAACAGGACATGCACACTTTAACAAATCAATCATTTCAGCGCCAGGGTCTGCCACACAACTGTGGCTAAAATGATTGGTTCGTTTGGGCCCCCACAAAACAAGCTGGCAATTAATGTGTCCCTGCACAAACTGGCTCTACAGAGGCAAGATGTCATCCTCATCCTCCTCATCCACCGATTCCTCACCCTCTTCAGTGTGTACATCCTCATCCTCACAAAGTATTAACTCGTCCCCACTTGAATCCACCACCACAGGTCCCTCTGTACCTTCTGGAGGCTGGTCTCCCTGGAAGAGCTGATAATTCATTTTGATGAACATCATCTTCTCCACATTCTGTGGATCAACCTCCTACGCCTTTCGCTGACAAGGTTCCCGGCTGCACTAAACACTCTTTCGGAGTACACACTGGAGGGGGGGCAACTCAGGTAAAATAGAGCCAGTTTGTACAGGGGCCGTCAAATTGCCTCTTTTTCCTGCCAGTACAGGTATGGACTGTCTGACATGCCTACTTGGATGCTGTCACCGATGTAATCCTCCACCATTCTGTCAATGGTGACAGTATCATATGCAGTGACAGTAGACATGTCAGAAATTGTTGCCAGGTCCTTCAGTCCGGACCAGATGTCCAAACTTGGTTGCCTGCCCTGCATCACCGCCAGCGGGTTGCTTAGGATACCTAAGTTTTTTCCTGGCAGCCCCAGTTGCGGGAGAAAATGAAGAAGGAGCCGTTGACGTGTCACGTTCCGCTTCAGCTGACAGTGTGTTCACCAGCAGGTCTTTGCACCTCTGCAGGCTTGTGTCGGCCGGAAAGAGAGACACCACATAGGCTTTAAACCTAGGATCGAGCACGGTGGCCAAAATGTAGTGGTCTGATTTCAACAGATTGACCACCCTGGAATCCTGGCAAAGCGAATGAAGGGCTTCATCCACAAGTCCCACATGCCGAGCGGAATCGCTCCGTCTTAGCTCCTCCTTCACTTTCTCCAGCTGCTTCTGCAAAAGCCTGATGAGGGGAATGACCTGACTCAAGCTGGCAGTGTCTGAACTGACTTCACGTGTGGCAAGTTCGAACGGCTGGAGAACCTTGCACAACACGGAAATCATTCTCCACTGCGCTTGAGTCAGGTGCATACCCCCTCCTTTGCCTATGTCATAGGTGGATGTATAGGCTTGTATGGCCTTTTGCTGCTCCTCCATCCTCTGAAGCATATAGAGGGTTGAGTTCCACCGCGTCACAACTTCTTGCTTCAGGTGATGGCGGGGCAGGTTCAAGAGTGTTTGCTGGCGCTCCAGTCTTCGGCACGCAGTCGCGGAATGGCGAAAGTGGCCAGAAATTTTTCGGGCCACCCAAAGCGTCTCCTGCACGCCCCTGTCGCTTTTCAGAAAATTCTGCACCACCAAGTTTATTGTGTGAGCAAAACATGGGACGTGCTGGAATTTGCCCAGATGTAATGCCCGCACAATATTGGTGGCGTTGTCAGATATCACAAATCCCCAGGAGAGTCTAAGTGGGGTAAGCCACTGGGTGATGATTTCCCTCAGTTTCTCTAAGAGGTTGTCGGCGGTGTGCCTCTTACTGAAACCGGTGATACACAGCGTAGCCTGCCTTGTAACGAGCTGGCGTTTCTGAGATGCTGCTACTGGTGACGCTGCTGCTGTTGCTGCGTAAGGTGATACATCTACCCAGTGGGCTGTCACAGTCATATAGTCCTTAGTCTGCCCTGTTCCACTTGTCCACATGTCCGTGGTTAAGTGGACATTGTGTACAACGGCATTTTTCAGGACACTGAGGACACTTTTTCTGACGTTTCTGTACAGTCTCGGTATCGCCTGCCTAGTGAAGTGGAATCTAGACGGGATTTGGAACCGGGGACTCACTACCTCCATCAATTGTCTAAATCCCACTGCACTAATGGCGGATACCGGACGCACGTCTAACACCAACATAGCAGTCAAGGCCTCAGTTATACGTTTTGCTTCAGGATGACTGCTGTCGTACTTCATCCTCCTCGCTAAGGACTGTTGGAGGGTCAATTGTTTAGTAAAAGTAGTGGTGTTCCTACTTCCTCTCTGGGATGATGAACGACTCCCAGCAGCAGCAACAGCAGCAGCGGCAGCAGTAGGCGTAGCAATGCAGGATCCTCCGGAGGAATCCCGGATAGGAGAGTCAGTCAAGCCAGTGACATGGCCTGCAGGACTACTTCCGATCCTGACTAAGGAGGAAATTGACGAGGAGGGAGTTGACGGTGTGGTTTGCAGGCGCTTGGATACAACAGGACAACGGGATTTAGGTGTCCCTGGACTGCTTACGGTCTTAGCCAAAGTTTCTGAACTTGACAGTAACTTTTTATGAACGCGCTGCAGGTGCCGTATAAGGGAGGATGTTCCTAGGTGGTTGACGTCCCTACCCCTACTTATTTCACCTTTACATATGGTACATATGGCAAGACAGTTGTTGTCCGGATTTGGATAGAAATATTGCCAGACCAAAGAGGTGGAATGTTTGGTCTTCTGCCCAGGCATGACCGTGATGGGCTTTTTCATCCCACGGACAAAAACTGTCTCCCCCGGAGCCTGATTTAAACAAACCACATCACCATCAGAATCCTCCTCGCCAACTTTCTCCTCAGCGCCAGCTACACCAGTATCCTCATCCTGTTGTACTTCAACAGTGACATCTTCAATTTGCATATCAGCAAGTGGACTGTGGGTGCTCCTTTCAGCACTTGCAGGGGGCGTGCAAATGGTGGAAAGAGCCACCTCTTCACGTCCAGTGCTGGGAAGGTCAGGCATCGCAACCACCACCACACTTGGACTCTCCTTGGGGATTTGTGATATCTTCTTAGAAAGCACAGTTCTTCACTGTGCTTTTGCCAGCTTAACTCTTTTGATTTTTTTAGTGGGAGGAGGGCTTCCATCGTCATGTGAAGCTGAACCACTAGTCATGAACATACTAGGGATCGACCTTAGCCGTTCCTTGCCACTCCGTGTCGTAAATGGCATATTGGCAAGTTTACGTTTCTCTTCAGCTGATTTAAATGTCTTTTTCAAGGTAATTTTCGTGAACTTTGCCATTTGGGATTGTATGTGCCCTCTACTATGACATTGGGCATCGGCCTTGGCAGACGACGTTGATGGCATGTTATCGTCTATGTCATGACTAGTGGCAGCAGCTTCAGCACTAGGAGGAAGTGGTTCTTGATCTTTCTCTATTTTATTTTTATCGGAGAAAGTTTGGTCCTCCATTTATGTTATATCGATTTGATATATACGTGCGGCTAAACACAGAAAATAATTTTTTTTTTGGTTTGGACTGGAGTGTGCTTTGGGGGTTACAGCACCCTTTAACGGTCAAGCCAGCCGGCCCTTTACTTATGACACAGGCGCACGCTTGGCACTACTTTGTTGATGCACATGCGGCTACTGCGCACACAATTCACAAACACAGAAAATAATTTTTTGGGGGGTTTGGACTGGAGTGTACTTTCGGTGGTTACAGCACCCTTAACGGTCAAGCCAGCCGGCCCTTTACTTATGACACAGGCGCACGCTTGGCACTACTTTGTTGATGCACGTGCGGCTACTGCGCACACAATTCACAAACACAGAAAATAATTTTTTTTTTGGTTTGGACTGGAGTGTACTTTGGGGGTTACAGCACCCTTTAACGGTCAAGCCAGCCGGCCCTTTACTTATGACACAGGCGCACGCTTGGCACTACTTTGTTGATGCACGTGCGGCTACTGCGCACACAATTCACAAACACAGAAAATCATTTTTTTTTTGGTTTGGACTGGAGTGTACTTTCGGGGGTTACAGCACCCTTAACGGTCAAGCCAGCCGGCCCTTTACTTATGACACAGGCGCACGCTTGGCACTACTTTGTTGATGCACGTGCGGCTACTGCGCACACTGGCCCTCATTCAGAGCCGTACGCTCTGAGCAGAGCGCACGCTCTGAATGAGGGCCGGGCTCCATTTTCATGGAGCGTCCTCCTGGACGCTCGTATAGCTGTGGGTCACCACCCACAGGCTATACGAGCGTGCATTGTGATGGTCGCGATGGTCGAGACCATCGCGACCATCGAATTTGCGAGCCGGAGCCTGCGGTTAAGGTTTTCAACCGCAAGCTCCGGAGTGATTTTGGCTCTATCAGAGCCAAAATCACTCCCACTGACATCACTAGTGATGTCAGTGGGTCGGCTTTTGACGGGAGGCGTTCCCGTGGGAACGCCCCCGTCAGGGAGGCACGCCCACCAAAGGGGGCGTGCTGTCAATCAACATTGACAGCACGCCCCCTTTGATCGGACACAACGAGCGAAGGACTTTCCTTCGCTCGTCGCGTCTGGCGCATGCGCACGACGGAGCTCCCTCCGTCGTGCGCATGCTCAGTCCATAACATCGACCCACTTGCGAGCGGACAGCCGCTCGCGAGTGGGTCTGAATCAGGCCCACAATTCACAAACACAGAAAATAATTTTTTTTTTGGTTTGGACTGGAGTGTACTTTCTGGGGTTACAGCACCCTTTAAGGGTCAAGCCAGCCGGCCCTTTACTTATGACACAGGCGCACGCTTGGCACTACTTTGTTGATGCACGTGCGGCTACTGCGCACATAATTCACAAACACAGAAAATAATTTTTTTTTTGGTTTGGACTGGAGTGTACTTTGGGGGTTACAGCACCCTTTAACGGTCAAGCCAGCCAGCCCTTTACTTATGACACAGGCGCACGCTTGGCACTACTTTGTTGATGCACGTGCGGCTACTGCGCACACAATTCACAAACACAGAAAATAATTTTTTTTTTGGTTTGGACTGGAGTGTACTTTCGGGGGTTACAGCACCCTTAACGGTCAAGCCAGCCGGCCCTTTACTTATGACACAGGCGCACGCTTGGCACTACTTTGTTGATGCACGTGTGGCTACTGCGCACACAATTCACAAACACAGAAAATAATTTTTTTTTTGGTTTGGACTGGAGTGTACTTTCGGGGGTTACAGCACCCTTAACGGTCAAGCCAGCCGGCCCTTTACTTATGACACAGGCGCACGCTTGGCACTACTTTGTTGATGCACGTGCGGCTACTGCGCACACAATTCACAAACACAGAAAATAATTTTTTTGGGGTTTGGTCTGGAGTGTACTTTCGGGGGTTACAGCACCCTTTAGCGGTCAAGCCAGCCGGCCCTTTACTTATGACACAGGCGCACGCTTGGCACTACTTTGTTGATGCACGTGCGGCTACTGCGCACACAATTCACAAACACAGAAAATAATTTTTTTTTTTGGTTTGGACTGGAGTGTACTTTGGGGGTTACAGCACCCTTTAACGGTCAAGCCAGCCGGCCCTTTACTTATGACACAGGTGCACGCTTGGCACTACTTTGTTGATGCACGTGTGGCTACTGCGCACACAATTCACAAACACAGAAAATATATTATTTTTTTAGCACTTGGGGGGAGCACCCCTGATGGACAGAGCACCCCCTGGACAACACTACAGCACCCCTTTAGGACTGGGACACTGCACAGTACTTTGGAGTGGACACAGCCCGTATGGAGAACTGACTGCACAACACAGTCCAGCCAGCCCCTATGGACTTTGAAGTAGTGGACACAGCCCCTATTAACAACAGCAGCACAGCACAACACAGCCAGCCCCTATGGACTTTGAAGTAGTGGACAACAGCAGCACTACACTACACTACACTACACAGCCCTAACTCCCACCCTCCCTCTTCACTGTCCACAGCCGAGTGAGAAAATGGCGCCGACGCGGGTACCTTATATAGGATCCAAAACCCGCGAGACTCGGAAGGCGGGATGATGACGTTTTGCCTCGATTTCAGATCCGAGTCAGGCGGGAAAAGTCGAGCCTGACTCGGATCGGACTCGGATCGGGGGGGCTCGGGGGGGGTTCGGATTTCAGAAATCCGAACCCGCTCACCCCTAATATATATATATATATATATATATATATACTTATGCTGGTAGTTTTCTGAACAGAGATTTCATGTATGACGAGATGGACCGCCAGATGAGAGATCCTATATTGTATTTCGAATGCTCTTGGTTAGACAAAGACATTGAAACATTTTAGAACTACTGTAAATCAAGGAAAGGAAGAGGTGGAAAAACAACAACGCCCTCCGGAAAGGTGATGTTATAGCAGTGTCTTGATTACAGTCTATTGATTTAGAAAATGACCATTGGTCTGCAAAATGATAATAAGAAAATAAATGTTTTGAACAATATGAGCCCATACTTACAGCTAAAAATGAGAACCGCATCTTGTATATCACATATTTCGAAGTCTATTTCTGTAATAAAAAAACAACAAGTACTGTAAATATTATGCAAAATGATTTCATATCATAATATAGGGGATATGTATCAGCTTCTGTCATTTATGCATCAGAGTCTACTACTGGGCATACACGTACAGATAAAGGGGGAGATTTACTAAGTCTTGGAGAGAAATAAAATACCAACCAACCAGTCCCTGTCATTTTTCAAACACAGCCGCTGGGCAAAATTTAATAAGCTGCGGTTTGACGGCGGTTTCTATTGTATTCTAAACCCCGGGGGTTTGGTGGCGGTTTTGCAATGGTTTCTAAATGACAGCCCTGTTCTATTGTGTTTTGACTGTAGTTTGGCGGCGGTTTTGCCATCTGCAGATTTACTAAGGAAAAAACTGCTGCAAAACTGCCATAAAAACACATTTTAGAATAGAATAGAACAGGGCTGTCATTTAGAAACCGCTGCAAAACCGCCACCAAACCCCCGGGGTTTAGAACAGAATAGAACCCGCCACCAAACCGCCGGGGTTTAGAATAGAATATAAACCGCCGTCAAATCGCCGCTTAGTAAATTTTGCTCTGTATGTTTAACACATGTAAGTTAAATCCTACTATACTGTATGAGTAAAAGCCAGAGGTGCTGAAAGCCTGGCTGGGCCTGGGGGAAGGGGGGAGGGGTTTCGGGGGCTAATTTGCTGGACCACAACCAATGGCATTTGATTGATAAAATGTCACTAATCCATCAATATTAGTTGGTGTACAATATATACTTATGTGATATGTATAAACACAGTATAACTGGCATATTTTTAAGAGAATAATATATATGAGTCTCTTTCGTGGGTTAAAATGATTCAATGTAATTAGACAATCAAATCCTATCCCCAACGTTTTCCAAGGTTACAGTCCAACCACTGCAATGAAATATTAGCTGGAATGCACAGACTCAAGGGGCACTGGCAGCCAAGGTCAGTGGCAAACGCAGGATTTACAGAGGGGGGTTTCCAAAGTCTTAATTTTAGAGTGTGTGTGGCCTGTCAATGAAGAGGGCAGAATTAGTACTTAACCAGCTTTAATAAGCGTCATACAAAGTGTATTGTGTGTATTAATTCCAGCATATACAGGACCAGTGATCACAGTAAGCCATTAGATGCAGCAGTAGGGCCATCCTGCCTGAGCTGAACGTATTTATGTCAGATGTGAGCACCATTCCAGCATTGGAGCAAGTCCGGGAGCCTGGAGGAGCAGCAGAAGAACCTAGCACTGCCCTGGACATACTGTATATGTACATATTGGGCTCTATAGCAGTACACCTCTAACAGTGCATGTTTTCCAGATCTTCTAGTTGGAGCACAGGTTATTTATTACTGGCTGATACATGTTAAAAGATCCACAGGTGGTGCTAATTATTTAATTTGTGATACTGAGAAAAACATGCAGCACAAGTAACAATCTATTATATTACTATTTCTATTGTGGTCATGGTGTGGGTTGGGGAGGGGGATTTCCAGGCAGACGGAAACCCCCCCTGCGTTTGCCTATGAAGGTCTTTGGATTAAAAGAGATAACATTTAATTGTGCCCACTTATGGAACATCACAAAAATCTGTTTACCCAGTAAATTTCCTGCCTGCTTGGGCACTATGCCAATGCCCCTGTTATCCTCGTTAATGGTCATTTGTGTTTCAGAATAATAATTCCTACTTATATACAATAGCCACAGTGTACATTAATGTTCTTTGAGTGGTTACTATTTTTAATGTAGTATTACACTTATTATTATGCATTCCTTAGATATTACTCATATTCTATTGCCATCTGTAATTACACCACAACAATACTGACTACTGTAATACGTTGTCAGCACAGAAAACCTAAATATACACATGAGTTGGCTGATCATTTCTCATAGTGGCTGTACTGCATTCCATCGTGTTGTGTAATATATTAGTTTTGGAACATACTGTATTAATCTTTTGCATTGGAGGGAAGAGTAGCCATCCTGAACAGGAAGGAATAGTACAGTTACATAGCAGCATTAATGCATTATAGACATTACACTTACCTAACGTGCCCATCTCTGCAGCTGGTTATATTGGAGTAATCTTATACCCCTTTTCCACCTAAATTCCGGGTCTGACCCGGAGTTGGAACAAAGGGCCTGATTCAGACCCACTCGCGAGCGGCTGTCCGCTCGCAAGTGGGTCGATGTTGTGCACTGCGCATGTGCGCGACGGCGGGAGCTCCGTCGTGCGCATGCGCCAGACGCGATGAGCGAAGGAAAGTCCTTCGCTCGTTGTGTCTGATCAAAGGGGGCGTGCTGTCAATGTTGATTGACAGCACACCCCCTTTGATGGGCATGCCGGGGGCGTGCCTCCCTGACGGGGGCGTTCCCAAGGGAACGCCTACCGTCAGAAGCCGGCCCACTGACATCACTAGTGATGTCAGTGGGAGTGATTTTGGCTCTGATAGAGCCAAAATCACTCCGGGCCTTGCGGTTGAAAAACTCAACCGCAGGCTCCGGCTTGCAGTGGCGATGGTCGCGATGGTCAAGACCATCGCGGCCATCAAACTGCACGCTCGTATAGGCTGTGGGTGGTGACCCACAGCTATACGAGCGTCCAGGAGGACGCTCCATAATTATGGAGGGCGGCCCTCATTCAGAGCGTGCGCTCTGCTCAGAGCGTACGGCTCTGAATGAGGGCCAAAGTTCCTATCCGGATCAGACCCGGAATTTTGCCGGCGCTGACTCAGGATATTCCCGAGTCAGCGCCGCTCACACCGCAGTCGGGTCTGCATAGACCCGGCTTTTGCGGAGTGAAAGTGGGCGCTTGGAGATGACGTCATCTCCAAGCGCCGCTGAAGCCGGACCAATCGGCCGGCTAGCAGCGCACTCCAGGTCTTCGTGACCCGGAGTGCGCTGTTCCCATAGCAGGGTTTCACGGGCTACGCCCGTGTTAAACCCTGCTAGTTACCTGGTTTGGATTGCCGGGTCACTCGACCCGGCGATCCAACCCTCTGCCCTTTTACACTAGGGAGCTGCCCGGGTTAACCCTTCAAAAACCCAGGTTTTAGCTCCGGTGTAAAAGGGGTATTATTAATGTATGAGAATATAAAGACTTCTGACCTTGTTACTGTACCTTTTCCACATTCAGGAACTAACATCACATTAGTCATGTCATTTATGATTGCATCACATGTACAGTAACTTGGTCACATCCCAACATTGCATCATGTCATGTCATAGAGAATAAAAACATATTTTTCGGAAGTACAAAACCACAATGCATTGTTATGGTAAGTGGCGAGGCGAAGCTGCTTACAATACTTGCTACAATACACTGTGCACTTAAGTATCAAGCACTTGTGTTGACTGTCCAAGTCACTGTGAAAATCTTTCAAGTGTAAAGGATAAAGGTGTACTATGAATAAACCTCTGTGTGTACATATAAAGGCAGGCTACACGTCAGTCATGTGCTGTAAATCATGTCCTGTAGAGTGCTCTCACACGTGTCGTACCCCTTTAAATCCAGCATAGGAAAAATGCAAATGAAAGCTGGGTAATTTAGGTTGTGTAAGAACACAAAGTATATTTTATCAGAAAACCCACATGATTTCACAGTCTACACTTACAAATAATTCATGGTAAGACTCAGAAGAAACGTGTGATGCAAGAGGGCTGCAACTTGTGGGGGAGATTTATCAAATGTTGGAGAGAGAACCAACCAATCCGCTCTTACTGACATTTTTCAAACACAGGGCCCCCTTTATAAACAAAATGTAAATACCAATGGCATATTTAGTTTATTATTGCCGTATTACAAACTAATTTGCCACCGGTATTCATCATTACTTACCTCGCTGGCGAGGTCCAGCGAACTCCTCCTCATCGGTGGGGTCCTCCGCTCAGCTGCTGGCAGCGACAGACCTTTATATTATGCCCATGTGCATAACATTTTAACCTGGCGGGGACCCAGCACTGCCTGCAAGACTTCGTTGAAGCTGGTAGGCTGTTGTCAGGTCCCCGTTGCTGGCAATGGGGACTGCATCGATCTTGCCATCTAAAGATGGCGAGATCGATGCAGTGACAAACAGCGGTAATCTTAGTTTACTGCTGTTTGTTAAATATTGAAAGGATGACATAACCCCTTCTGGGAGGGAGCAGCCAGAACGGCATCACAGGGGGGCGTGGCCAGTACAAGGAGGCGGGGAAGGCCTGGCAATGCGTATTTGTGGTCGGAGCGGGGGCGGAGCCACGTGAATGTGCCATTTTGGCCCTGCCCCCGCTACACAATGCCGATATTACAGGCATTGTGGAGCAGGGGGCGGGGCCAAAATTACGCAATCCAGCGTGAATCGCGTCACCGCCCCCCCGCTGCGGGGGTTTAAAAGGTAATAGTGGGGGGGATAGGAGGGGTGGGCGGCAGCAGGGAGGATTGCCTGCCTTCCTGGGAGGTCGGGAGTGGCACCCGATTTTCGGGAAGCTCCAGACCAAATCGGGAGAGTAGGCAAGTATGCTGTAAAGTGACAGTTAGGAGCTGATTTGTTGGTACTTTATCTCTTTCCACTTTACCTCTCTCCAAACTTTGAAAAAATATCAAAGCTTGGAGAGAGGTAAAGTGGAGAGAGATAAAGTACCAATGAAAATCTGGGGTAGATGTATTATAGCAACACGTTAAGAAGCACTAACGATGAGATGTATGAGCATCTCATCGGCCGGAGCAAGGGAGCGTTAACTCCCCCCTCCGGCGATCCCTACCAGAGTACACAGCGCATCAGCCTATTGCTAATGTGCTGTGTCTCAGTCCTGGCCGGCTCCACTGAGCATGCGCAGGATCTCGCAAGTATCACCCTGCAGTCACCGCAACAGGGACAGAGCCGTCCCTGCTGTGGGGATAGGGGATCTATAGGTTGTAGCTGTCGATAGCGGTAGCTACAGCGGGCGGAACAGTCAGGTAAACTGGCCGTTCATACATTGCCCAGGCTATTGGCGCTATCTTGTAGATAGCAGCGCCGATAATGACAGGGGCGCATAACGTGTGTTGATACCGCTTCGACGCTTAATACATCTCCCCCAGTGTTTTAAAAACTCCAGGCCTCAGGCTCAGGGACCCCTAAAAGTGCATGTTCTACAGATCTCCTCAGTATCACACGTAAAATAATTGGCTCCACCTGTAGAACTTTTAAAATGTGTCGCCAGTATTGAATACACCTGTGCACTAACTAGGAGATCTGGAAAACATGCACTGTTGGAAGTCCCTGAGGACTGGAGTTAGGAAACACTATTTTACTAGTATTAAACAAGTTGAATCTGAATGTAAGGGGTATATTTACTAAAGTGAGAGTTTTAAAAGTGGAGATGTTGCCCATAGCAATCAATCAGATTCTACTGTATCTTCTAGAACACAGGTTCTAAAACTCGGTCCACAGGAGTACACACAGGTCACGTTTTCCAGGTCACCCAGCAGGAGCACAGGTGTATTCATTACTCACTGGCACATTTTAAAAGATCAACAAGTGGAGCTAATTATTTCAATTGTGACTCTGTGAGGAGACCTGGAAAACATGCACTGTTTCAGACCCGCTCGCGAGCGCACTGTGCACTTTCAAGTGGCCCGATGTTTCTGCACTGCATATGCGCCGCGTCCGGTGTGCGCGAGCCCCGCTAAGCGACTTAAGTTCAGTCGCTATGGGGCTCGCAACAAGATGGGGCGGCTGTTGATGGTGAGTGACAGCTCGCCCGTTTTGTGGGCGGGGGTGGCTGGACAAATGCAGGCGTTCCCTTAGGAATGCCTGGCGTTTGTTGGGAGGTCTTACTGACATCACTACTGATGTCAGTAGTGGGCTTCCTGCTCTATTAGAGCAGATAGTCCACTCGGCCTTGTGGAAGCCTAGACCCTACCGTAGGGTCTCGTCACAAGGCCGATGGTCGCGATTATCGCGATGGTCTCTTGGCCGCTCGCACAAGCTGTGGGTGGTCTCCCACAGCTTTGCAAGCGGCCGGAGAACAACAGCAAAAAAAAATGCCCACAAACCCAGCGAGCGACCAGCGGCCACGAGCGGGTCTGAATCAGGGCCCAAGTTTGAGAACCTGTGTTCTAGAAGGTTCTAGATAAATGTGAAGTAGACTCTCATTGGTTGATATGGGGAACATCTCCACTTCTAAAAATTCTCACTTCAGTAAAAATATCAAGTGGACATACCACTTGCTGAGAAACCCAGCTCTAAATATTTCATTACTCTAATGTAATTGCAGAATATAAAGAATTAGAAGGAAGTTAGTACTTACCAGAAGGCTCACACGCACTGCTGGACATTCTATCAAATATATGTAGCTTAAAGTAATCAGGTAGTTATTGTATGATTGTTATAAACTGCAGTAAGCACTTCACTTCAGAGTAGTTCATCTGGCTGAGTGAGGTAATTCTATGTAAACAGTAACTTGATGCTTCGGACTTCCCATTATGTGTAGGCGGGATGTATTGCATTTTCACTTACTTGGCAGCAAATGTACAGTATTGTTACTCACATTCTTCACAAACTGTGAGTGAAATTTAGTGCATACTTTTCCATTATCCCCTGAGCATTGCTGTGCCTGCTCGCCTGCTTGAATCTTCATTAACCACTTAACTGAGAATTTTTTTTCCAGAACCGCTCAGAACGGTTTTTTAATGACTGAATTAGGTCAAGAACATCTTTTTAAAACTTATCCAACGCGATTTTATAAAAAAAAATTTAAACACTGTATACCATAAAAATAGCAATTCTTATGGTATATTGTTATGTTGGCCTTTGACAGCTGTGCCATCGATGGCCGATGAGTTCAACAATCAATAGAAACCATTGAGTGTTTGAGGCCACAACCACCGATGTTTCCTTAACATCGGTTTGCAAACCATCGATGGTCGTGGCTATCCCTAGTATACTGTATAGTATACCATCCCTAATCGTATCGAGTCTTGGTCGTACAGGACCGCCATAATAAAAATAAAATTACCTATAACATTAAAAATAAATAAAACTGGAATATTTTGCTTGTGCCGTGACGTCATGACGTGGTCTGGTGTCATGACGTCACTGTCCAATGACTGCCGGCGTGGAAGTTGCTTTGCAGCCATTCTCTCACCAGCTACTTCTCTTCCACAGCGCCAGTGCCCCCTGCGGATGCCACTGGACCATCCCTCACCCCTGCCGGACCCCCCAGCACATGCCGCCAAACCTCTTTGCACCCCGCCACGGATGCTGCTGGACCCTAGTACCCTTCCATGGACGCCGCTGAACCCCCGCAATGCAAGCCAGACCCCCACGTACCTCAGTTAGACCTCTGCCGACGCCGCCAGACCCCCAGGTATTCTAAATACTGAATAAATCCCATATCCGAAATGCTCCTGGTCCTAAGCATTTTGGATATGGGAGATTCGACTTGTACACATAAAGTACGCACACACATATTTATATATATATATATATATATATATATTAGAGATGAGCAGGTCCGGTTCCCTGAGAACCAGACCCAACCAAACTTCCAGCTCGGGTTTTCCCAGCTGACTCAGGATCTCAAAGCGAGGCAAAACGTCATCATCCCGCTGTCGAATTCTCACGGGTTTGGGATTGTATAAAAGTCCCTCCCCACGGTGATCGGCGCCATTTGCTTGTTGAGTCCCGGGCTGTCAGGGCTGTGCTTCATCCAAGATGGGCTGCTGTGTCCATTCAGGGGCTGCTGTGTCCATCAAGGGTAGGGGCTTCTGTGTCCATCCAGGGTCTGCTGTGTCCATCCAGGGGTTGCTGTGTCCATCAAGGACAGGGGCTTCTGTGTCCATCCAGAGTCTGCTGTGTCCATCCAGGGTTTGCTGTGTCCATCTAGGGCAGGGGCTTCTGTGTCCATCCAGGGTCTGCTGTGTCCATCCAGGGATTGTTGTGTCCATCTAGGGCAGGGGCTGCTGTGTCCATCAAGGGGCTGCTGTGTCCATCCAGGGATTGTTGTGTCCATCTAAGGCAGGGGCTGCTGTGTCCATCCTGGGGTTGTTGTGTCCATCTAGGGCAGGGGCTGCTGTGTCCATCCAGGGGAATGGGCTGCTGTGTACATCCATGGCAGGGGCTCTGTGTCCATCCAGGGCAGGGACTGCTGTGTCCATCCAGGGGCAGGGGCTGCTGTGTCCATCCAAGGGTGCTTGTCCATCCAAGGGTGCCCAGTGTGTAAAAAAATAAAAGCTGATAATAATATATTTAATAAAAAAATAATTTATATTTTTTTGTGCTGTACCCCAGTGTACTATATTATTTTTTTGTTTTACTGTGACCACAGTGTAATATTCATACAGTGTATTTGTAAAAAATATTGTGACACTGTAAGTGTAAAACGCGGTGTATTCGTAAAAAATATTGTCACACTGTAAGTGGAAAACGCAGTGCATTCATAAAAAATATTAATACTATTAGTGGAAACGCAGTGTATTCATAAAAAATATTGACACTGTTAAGGGAAAACGCAGTGTGGGCCTGATTCAGACCCGCCCGCAAGCGCACAGCGCTCGCAAGCGGGTTGATGGTCCCCCAGTGCGCATGCGCCGCCTCCGGCGTGCGCTTGCATGAGACCCGTCCAGCGATAGCAGCTCCGTCGCTACGGGTCTCGCTGTAAGATGGGTCGGTTGTCGATGGTGAGTGACAGCTCGCCCCATTTTGTAGGCGGGGGGCAGCGCAAACGCAGGCATTCCCTTAGGCCTGCCATTTGTGGGCGGCCCTACTGACATCACTAGTGACATCACTAGTGATGTCAGTAGTGGACTTACTGCTCTATTAGAGCAGGAAGTCTACTTGGGCTTGTGGGAGCCGAGAAACCAACCACAAGGTCTCATCGCAAGCCCGATGGTCATGATAATCGTGACAGACTCCAGGCCGCTCGCACAAGCTGTGAGTGGTCACCCACAGCTTTGCGAGCGGGCTTGAGAAAAAAAAAAAACACAACCATCAGACCTGCGAGCTGGGTCTGAATCAGGCCCTGTATCCGTAAAAAATATTGTCACACTGTAAATGGAAAATGCAGTGTATTCATAAAAAAATATTGACAATGTTAGTGGAGACGCAGTGTATTCGTAAAAAATATTGTGACACTGTAAGTGGAAAACACAGTGTATTTGTAAAAAATGTTGTCAAACTGTAAGTGGAAAATGCAGTGTATTTGTAAAAAACATTGTCACACTGTAAGTGGAAACGCAGTGTATTCGTAAAAAATATTGTCACACTGTAAGTGGAAAACACAGTGTATTTGTAAAAAATGTTGTCAAACTGTAAGTGGAAAATGCAGTGTATTTGTAAAAAACATTGTCACACTGTAAGTGGAAACGCAGTGTATTCGTAAAAAATATTGTCACACTGTAAGTGGAAAACGCAGTGTATTCGTAAAAAATATTGACACTGTAAGTGGAAACGCAGTGTATTCGTAAAATATATTGACACTGTTAGTGGAAACGTAGTGTATTCGTAAAAAATATTGTGACACTGTAAGTGGAAAACGTAGTGTATTCGTAACAAAAATTGTCACACTGTAAGTGGTAGCGCAGTGTGTTATTCTTTTCTTATTCATAAAAAATCTTGTGACACTGTAGGTCATCGATACCGCAGTGTAATATTGTCACACTGTAAGTGGAAATGCAGTGTATTTCATAAAAAATATTGTCACACTGTAAGTGGAAATGCAGTGTATTAGTAAAACATATTGTGACACTGTAAGTGGAAAACGCAGTGTATCCCTAAAAAAATATTGTCACACTGTAAGTGGAAAACGTAGTGTATTCGTAACAAAAATTGTCACACTGTAAGTGGTAGCGCAGTGTGTTATTCTTTTCTTATTCATAAAAAATCTTGTGACACTGTAGGTCATCGATACCGCAGTGTAATATTTAAAATTTGTACAAATTGATGTGTGTGCTGTACCCCACTTCATTCGTGTTTGTTAATATGGAGAACGATCAGTTGAGAGGAGTGCAGGAACTACATACTAGTGGTGGAGCTGCTACCAGTGCCACCAGTCATGATGATACTAGTCCATCTACATCATCTACTAAAGCCGATACCCAAGGCCATGCAGGGCTTAAGTCAGGGCATCTAAAATCAAGCAAGCAATGTTTTACAGCGTTAAAGAAAAAAAAAATTAAATCTAAGTTAGCTGCAGAGAAACAAAACATTGGCAATATGCCATTTACTACACGAAGTGGCAAGGAAAGGATAAGACCTTGGCCTTTATTTTTGCATAGTGGTACTGCATCTTATGATGATGTAAGCCTTTCTCCCTGTAGAAGTGTAAAAAACATTAAAATTGCTAAGGCATATGAACCAATTGTGTGCTCAGAAAGGTCACAGATCCCTGAGGAGAGTCCAAATGTGTCCGCGGTTGCCATGTGTGAACCCGACCTTTCTAATACTGTACTTGAAGAGAATCCTCTTTCCACCATTTTTGTGCCCTCTGCAAATCTGGGGATGAGCAGCACAAGTCAACATGCTGATGTAGAAATTGAGGATGCTTCTGTGGAATTGCACTAGGAGGATGAGGAGGATATTTCTGTAGTTGGTGCTAACTAGGATGATGAGGATGTTGATGAGAATGTTGATGCCGAGGATTTTGTTCAGGCAACAGTTGTTGCCCATGGTAGAAAAAAGCCCATTGTTGTCATTTCGGGATAAAAGACGAAAAAATACACTTCTCATGTGTGGAATAATTTCTACCCAACTCCGGACAACAGTTGTCAAGCCATCTGTAATGTTTGCCAAGCAAGAGTGAGTAGAGTTAAGGACCTTAACAATCTAGCTACCTCCTCCCTGTTACGTCACTTACAGCGCATTCATCAAATTGAAAAGTGTTTTTCAAATTCAGATACTTAGGCTAAAAAATCTTAACAATCAGTCCAGTGTCACCTAGCCACTCCCTTCTCTCTGTTAGATCCAAGCACCTGCAATCTCCACCACCAACACCTGCATCATCATCAACATCCTCAATCGTGATCGGAAGTAGTCCTGCATCCAATTTCATAAGAATGACTGACTCCTCTTCTATCCGTGATTCCTCAGAAGAATCCTTGAGTGCTATCCTTATTGCTGGTGCTGCTGCTGTGAGTGGATCTTCATCCCAGAAGGGGACCAGGAAGAATACTACTTTTAGTAGTTTAACAAAACAATTGACTGTCAAACAATCCTTTGCAATGGGGAACAAGTATGACAGCAGACACCCAGTTGCACAGCGGATTACTGACGCCATAACAGCTATGTTGGTATTAGATGTGCATCCAGTATTTGTCATTAATGCAGTGGGTTTTAGACAGTTAATTGAGGTCCTGTGTCCCCGCTACCCTGTACCTTCTAGATTCCACTTCTCTAGAATAGCAATTCCCAGTCTGTACAAGGACATTAAAAAAAAACCTTATTAATCTCCTCCGAAATGCTGTTGTGCCCACTGTCCACTTAACCACAGATATGTGGACAAGTGGGACAGGGAAAACTAAAGATTACATGAATGTGACAGCCCACTGGGTAGGTGTATTGCCTCCAACAGTGCAAACAGCAACAGCAGCATCTAACAAATGCCAGCTCATTCAGAGGCAGGCTACTCTGTGTATCACCGGTTTCACTAAGAGGCATACTGCTGAGAACCTCTTAGAAAAACTCAAGGAAATCATTGCAAAATGGCTTACCCTACATGGACTCTCCTCGGGATTTGTGATTTCCGACAATGCCACCAATATTGTACGAGCATTACATGTGGGCGAATTCGAACACGTCCCATGTTTTGTTCACACAATTAATTTGGTGGTGCAAATTTTTTTAAAAAATGACAGGGGCGTGCAGGAAATGCTCTTGGTGGCCCGAAAGATTTTGGGACATTTTACGACATTCAGCAACTGCGTGTCGAAGATTGCAGCACCAGAAAGTACTGTTGAATTTGCCCTGCCATCAGCTGGAGCAAGAGGTAGTAACTAGGTAGAATTCTACCCTCTATATGCTTCAGCGGATGGAGGAGCAGCGAAAGGCTATCCAAGGCTACACAACAGCCTATGACATAGGGAAAGGAGCAGGAATGCACCTTAGTCAAGCGCAGTGGAGAATAGTTTCTGTGTTGTGCAGGGTTCTCAAACCCTTTGAACTTGCCACACGTGACGTTAGTTCAGACACTGCCAGCTTGAGTCAGGTCATTCCCCAAATCAGACTTTGCAAAAGCAGCTGGAGAAACTGAAGGAGGAGCTGAAATGGAGTGAATCCACTAAGTATGTCGAACTTGTAGATCAAGCCCTTCATTCTCTTTGCCAGGATCCAAGGGTCGTCAATCTCTTCAAATCAGATCATTATATTTTGGCGACCATACTTGATCCTAAGTTTAAGTCATACCTTGTGTCTTTCTTCCTGATAGACATAAATCTGAAAAGATGCAAAGAGCTGTTGGTGAAATAATTGTCAGCTCAAGTGGCACGTGACACGGCAGCATCTCCTCCTTCAGTTTCTGCGGCTGCCAGGAAAGAACTACATTTTCCTAAGAGACCCACTGCTGGTGGTGATGTAGATGAGTCAGCAAAACCTAATGACATCTGGTTGGGTCTGAAAGAGCTGCCTAAAATTAGTGACATGTCTACCGTGACTTTCTCTGATATGGTCACCATTCAGAGATTGGTGGATGATTATTTTAGGGATAGCATCTAAATAGGCATGTCAGACAGTCCATTTCACTACTGGCAGGGAAAAGAGGCAATTTGGAGTCCCTTACACAAACTGGCTTTGCTTTACTTACTGTAAGTTGCCCACCCTCCAGAGTTTTCAGCGCAGCTGGGAAGCTTGTCAGTGATCAGTGTAGGAGGTTACTTCCCCAAAATGTGGAAAAGATGATGTTTACCAAAATGAATTACAAATTCCACGAGGAAGACCTTTACCAGCAATTCAATTAAAACAATACAGAGGCACCTGTAATGGTGGATTCCAGTGAGGGTAAATTAATATTGTGTGAAGAAGAGGATGTACACACTGATGGCGATGATGATGATGACATCTGATCTTACCTATGTTGTAAATGTAAAGCCAGTTTGTGTATGGGATCATTGCCACCAATGTCCACTGCACATTGGCAGCTTGTTTTGTGGGGGTCCAAACAAACCAATCATTTCAGCCGCAAGTGGCAGTCCCTGTCACTGAAGTGATTGGTTTGTTAAACTGTGAATGTCCTGTTTCATATATACAACATAAGGGTGGGTTGGAGGGCCCAAGGACAATTCGATCTTGTACCTCTTTTATTTGCATTATGTGCTGTTTGGGACATTGCTGCCTGACATTTTTAATTTTATGGTTTACGAATGTCCAGAAATTGTAATGGCCACAGATAGCATCTCCTGCATGCCCCTTGCATTTGTTTAAAGAAAATTCTGAAACACCAATTGATGGGGTGGGCAAATATGAGCAGCAGACGCACAGAGCATCTTCCTGCCAGGATGTGTGCAGTAAAGTGCACTGCAAATACGTTTAATACAGAAATTAGTTGTGTATATTGGTCACATACATATTTACATGGTACATACAGTGCATAAAGCAGGTTGAGGTAACCGGAAGCATGCCACCTGTTGTTGACAAATAACTTCCAGTAGGCCCAGCAAACATCACAGATGCTGGGAGTTCTAGTTCAGCTGGAGAACTACAGGCTGCTTTCCTCTGATGTAAACCGCAAGTCTTGGTCCCATTATCCCTAACAACCTCCCTGAGTACAAACTAGTAAACATCTGTTTCCAGTATGTTCTAGCAGCACCTCCACAAGCAAGGCCACCTCATTTATTTTATTAGATCATGATGTATAAAAAAATTTTAAATCTCCTCCAAATCAAAGATGTCTTTTAGGAAGTGAAGAACTTGATAATATATTGATCTTCCCTCATAATTTTTTTTAAGAATCAAAACATTAAATTAAATAAATTAAAAACTAAGCAGTCCTTCCGTAATTTCCCTGTCTTCAGTTCATAAACATATTCCAACTCCATTGGGCCTCTGACCTAGTTAAGGAAAAGATTCTTGGTTTTTAAAATTCCTAGGGGTCGTATAGTCTATTAAACTGCTATCCTGTTTACCACTGCAATGCCACTATGTGCCATGTTCGAAGCTGAACTGCCACATGTTAGTGCCACCCACTGCTGTCGCTAAGCTTAGTCAGCCAAAAAGCTGGATGCAACCTTTTCGCCCTGAGCTAGATAAAAAAATCAATATTGTGAGCAGTGAGGTGGTCAAAATTGACTGGAAATTACTGGAAATAAATGTTATTGAGGTTAATAATACCGTAGGAACAAAAACAGGCCCAAATTATGTTATTTTAGTGATTTAAAAAACAAAAAAATACAGATCCAAAACCAAAACATGCAAGGGGCAATTTTGGCAAAACCAATCCAGATCCAAAACACGAGGAGATACAGATCCAAAACCAAAACACGGGGGTCGGCACACATGTCTAATATATATATATACACGGGGGACAGAGGTGGAGCTGTGGTCGGATGGAGGGGCTGTGGACAGAGCAGAGTAGCCGCACTGAGGGAGGAGAGGGCAGGGGTGTGCCGCTGGCTGCGCTGGCCGGGGATAGAGCAGTAGCCGGTCACGGCTGCTTCAATAGTTGTTCCATATTAGATGTGCCGAGGGAGGAGTGGGCCAGGACAGAGCAGCACCCATGGATACCAGGAGCCGCGGCTGCTGCTTCTAAGAGTAAGAGCACTGGGGGAAGAGTAAAGCAGCAGCGCCGAGGGAGGAGTGGGTTGGTGCCAGGGGAATAGGGGGTTGGTGTGCCACTGGCTGCTTGGGCCGGGGACACAGCAGGGCAGACGCCCAGTCAGGGGGGACAAGCAGGCTGCCCGATAACTGCTGGTCACAGTGATCAGGACACAGCATCAGCTACCAGTAGCCGCTGCTTCTATTGAAAACACAGCTGCTTCCAGCTGCGCTGGTAGGACGTCCCACTGGGTGCCGGATCACTGTGGCCAGCACTGATCGGGAGACACACTAGAGGGGAATCCGAGAGTGCAGAGGGACTAGCAGGTCCCTCTGATATAGGCGGCTGTGGGAAGATTAGTTTCCCGCAGCCGCTTAGTGGGCATTTCTGGCTGGTGACATCAGATGTGACCATGTCAGAGACAGCCCATTCTGGTGTGGTCGCATTTGATGCGACCATGCCAGGCAAGTGGTTAAGGATCTCTGCTTGACTTTGGCTCTTCTGACACTTGTGTCTGTCTGCTTGTGATCCTGACAACCGGCTTGCCCCTGATCTGGGTTTGTGCTTCTCAGAGCAGTGCAGGGGCATTGCCAGCCCACCCTACCCTTGTAGCGGCTGCATTCCCTGTATTATCAGTAGTTCAGTCACCGGCTCACAGTTGGTGCTGAAAACATACAGTAGATATTGCACGCTGAGATTGGTACTGGTACTGAACAGTGATAAAACTTTTGAACCTGGGAGCATCTCTGGAAAATAGGGATACTTGGCAACTAAAGGTTGACCCGCTGAATATAACCAGAGACACAATATCCATAAAGAGTAGGAAAACCAGGAACAAAAAGGAAATAATAGCTGCTACCATAAAACTGTAATTACAGAAATCCAGATATACAGTATGTATCATTTAATCATTTTATAATTATTCCCATATTAAATATGTAGAGACTAGATAAATACACTCAAGTGCCCTTAGTAAAACCAGGGTAAGCGGGAGAGCTTTTGAAATTTACTGTATTCTATTTGCATGTACATTATTATAAATTACTTGTGGTATCCTGTGTGTGTTACCACAATAGGGGATTTATTAAAATATGCAAACTGTTACATCAGGTATAAGGAAAATGAAAAATTCTGTAAACATTATTAATACCAACACAAATATCCTCTTCTTGTAGCTCTCTACCACAGGCTTGCAGATAATTTTCAGACACCTAAAGCTGGGTACACACATAACGACGTGTGTACCCATTGATGCGACCCACAATCCCCCTGCCGATGGGCTAACTTATCGAGTGGTCCGTACACACTGAGCGATCCGGTGCCTGACTGCCCAATATGTTGGCCCCAGCATATGGGATAGTCAGCTGCATTGCCTGATCTTCCTACATGTACAAAAGATCAGGCGATACGGCTGACGACCCCACGGGAGCGCACACTACACAATATAGTGCATACATACTGGCCGATTTTAACGATTTGTCGTTCCGATAGTTGGAATCGCCAAAATCATTAATAAAATCATTTAGTGTGTAGGGGCTTTAAGACTGGGCTTCAAAGGAATGCTGGTCTGCAGAAGGCACAGATTGCCAACAGTTTGTCCAAAATTATGTGACATTCTATATGGAGGGAACAAAAGCAGCTTAATAGTTTATTATTTTTAGATAAAAATAGTACTTATGATGTAGCTACAATCTCTAAAATCCTAGAAATATGTAGCAAAATAGGGACTCGTAGCCCAGTGGGCAAGGGAGGAATTGTGTATTTAGGTGCTCATCCCTCTCTATACAGTAATGTTAGGTACTGTATTATTCTAGAGACTTATGCATTAAAAATAGATTGAGAATACTTACCATATTTAGTGCACAAGGTAAGTTATATTATTTTCTAAGCTTAAGAAAGAAACTAGCTGTCCCATTCCAGTAATCAAACATATTGCAACTATTTGTTCTGTGTCAGAATTTGGGGATCAATCGAGTTTGAGAGGCTGCACCAATTTCTTGCTGTCCCCCCCCCTTCCACACCTTAATAAAGTATAACCCTACATGCTATATAATGTCAGATAAAAGTCACCGACAAACCAATTATCTGACTCCACACACTGTCAGATAATTGGTCTGTTTGTCTGATGGTGAGTATATCGCAGCAGAAATGATCGCATCTGTCGAGTATGACCAACAAACCGATAATTGGTAATCAGGTGTGGCCACATACTGTTTAATTGGAATCGGTATGTAATGCCGGATCAAATACTGACAGCGGCAGGTCGACGGGTCAAAATCCCGACTGCAGAAGGTAAGTACTATAACCTTCCCCTCTCCCCCCCTAACCCTAATCCTCCCCTCTCACCCCTTAACCCTCCCTTAGTGGTGCCTAACACTAACCTCCCCCTAGTGCTTAATCCTAACCTCCCCCAGTTAGTGCCTAAACCTAACCCCCCCTCCCTGCATTCTATACCTCCCGGGGGGAAGTCTAACCCTAACCCCCTGCTAGTGGTGCCTAACCTCCGTTTCCCTACCCTAACCCTCCCGTGGGGGTGCCTAACACCGGGATTAAGCCGGGATTTCAACACATATCCATGTTGGGATGTGGGTGTCGGGATATCCTGACTACATCCGGTTTAATTATCTGCTCAATCAGCCTATAATTGGATAATGGGGCCGACAGTTGCACAGTGTACAGTGTAGTCACCCCCATACTTCCTAAAAAATAGCAGCAAAGGAATTTCGAGAGAACAGAATGACTCACCTACGCACTTGCTTGGTAAAATTAGGAACAATTTATTAAACAGTGTAACTGGTGGACACCACATTGAAAAAACATACATTGTGTTCTCATAAAGCAGCAAACTTGTCAGGTAAATAATCTATATAAAAAGCAAGAAAGCATGTCTATCTGTCTGTCTGTTTATTTGTCCTTTATGCGCGTCCAGAGTTTTGGACCTAGCTCCACCAAATTTGGCAGGGTGGTGTAGTTTGAACAGGATTAGTTTTTCGCAGAGCTTTGAACTTCGACATGGCCAGACACTGTCACACAATCCCAAAAATGGGGACAAAGGTTCGGGGGCTGGCTCAAGTGGAAATTGGCAGTCTGCCAAAAACCTGTGTGAAAGCTACAAAAGTATCCATTTACCTTCACAGTCTGAGCAAGTGTCAAACTTTAAATCCAGAGTTAGTCCTTTTGATAGTGACCATACAGTATATATTAGTCAGCCCTCTGTGTTTGCATTCAAGGGCATAACTAGAACTTTGGGGGCCACATAGCAAGATCTTAAAAGGGTCCCCCCCACCAGAGGTAAAAAAACAGATACATTTGCCCCACACAGATACATTATGCCACACACTAGTATGCCTTATACACATTATGCAACGCGGTACTAGTGCCTCTTATACATTATGCCACACAATAGTGCCCTTTGCCCATTATACCACACAGTAATGCCCTTTATAGACTATGCCACATAGTAGTAGTGCACCATATGAAACATTATTCCACAGTAGCCTCTTATACATTATGCCACACAATACTGTCCCTTACACATTTTTCCAGACAGTAATGCCCCTTATAACATTATATCACACGATAATGCAGTGACATGTGGTGAGGTAAATGGCTGGGGAGGCTCTGGCTAATATCAGAGCCAGATTTACACACACATATATGTACCTGCCCCAATTGCACAGATCTCTCCCCTCACACAAGTCCCCCCCAAACATACACTCACACACAGATTTCTTGTATCACAGATCCCCCTCACACATATCTCCCACTAGCACAGAAGATCCTACCCAGGGGCAGAAATATGGGAGACAATGGAGGCACCTGCCGCCAGACTCCAGCACCGAAGGGGCTCCTCCTCCATTGCCCACAATATATTCACCCCACTTAGGGCTGTAACTATGTACCCAGAGTGTACTGTCATGGCTGCCCAATACATGGCACCTTTTCCTAGCATCTGAGAAACCACCATACACTAGTGGAGAGATCCATGTCAGCTGTCACCTCCGTCTATCTATAACCTGTCCCTACTCATTGGTGTTGCTGCTCTTCAGCAGCTTCTATTGTCAGTGTGACACGTCCAGCGCCCACATATCTGCCCCTTGCAGCAGACCCTCCTCACCTTTTTCTCCTTTGTGTGTTTCCTCTGTCTGGACATGCCAATTTCCATGTGCTGAGCTTCGATGCCTGAGTACTTCCTAGACTGGTCACCTGAACGTCAGAGGTGTCCATCAGAGCTCAAGGCATGCCTCCATTAGCTCTTTTTCTCCTTGATTTATTGGCTGCTTTGTGGTCCAGCCCCCAGCTCCAGGCAGAGTCTGAGCGATCAGAGGAGAAGCTGAGCTCCTTACTGCCTCATCTCTATCCGTGGGAGTGCTGCAATTTTGGTGAGTTTTGCCTATAACAATCAGAATAATACAAAGAAGATATTTATAATTTAGAAATATCTTCTTTGTATTATTCTAATCATTTTTATAGTCAAAACTCTGCAGTCTGACAGGGAGTATGATAGGGGAGGCTCTGCCTCCCCTGTCTACCCTGACTCCATGTCCCTTACACATTATGCCCCCCCAGCAACTCACCTCTCCGTATCCCTCCAGTAGCCTCTTGCCTCCCCCTGTGTGCCATCAGGAGCCAGCAGGTGTGGATTTGGGGTCAGGCCACCAGCTAATTACAGTGAGTGCAATGGCAGGCAGTGACAGACATGGTCAGAAAGTGCCAGCGCAATTTAAATATGGTGACGGATGCAAGCCAATCAGAGCTCGTGGACTGGCAGCCAATCAGGAGCTGCCACTGCTGATTGACTGCCAGTCTACGAGCTCTGATTGCCTCATGACCAGCGGCATTGTCTCACATGTAATCAGCAGGCTGGCCGGCACCAAATCAACACCGCTGACATGCTGCATGATGTTCTCAGTATCACAAATTAAATAATAAAAACCAATATATAAAGCTTGTGATAAAAACAGCGCGACAAGCTGCAGCCTATGGTGGATAATACCTCGGTCATCCTGTGACACCAAGAGGCACAATACTGGTAAATATTATTATAATTATTATACTTTCCTTTTGATGTGGTTGACTCACACAAATCAAAAATGGTTACATGAGAACCTCATACAAATAGAACACCGTAATAATCCCTGAGGAAGAGCAAGGAGCTCGAAATACATTGGACCTACTGATTGCTGCTACATTCAAATACCTGGACTGTTTTATTGATGCCAGTTAGACACGCAGAGTGGAATTGGGATCCCTCTGCTTGCACCCTATGCCATCGTGGGAGACTTTATGGTAAAAAGCACCTATACCTCTCCATTGCACTATTAATTATAAGTGCCTCGATTTGTACAGTTTTTATGTGTTATTTATGTATATTTTTATCGTGTTCTATTTGTATGTGGTTCTCATGTAACCATTTTTGATTTGTGTGAATTCTATTAAATTGTAAATTTTTACGGTAACACACTATGTATACCCATTTCTAATTTTTTAATATGTACTAAACAACCGGAGCCAGACCGAGTCAAACACATCAAAAGGAAAGTATAATAATTATACCTCCTGATTTATTGTTCTCTACTTCACCATTGCTGCACTAGTAGTTGCATTTACCATTTATTTACAAATAATGAAACCATCTGTGGATCTTTTAATATGTGTCAGACAATAATAATTATACCTGCTGTGCACCGACTAGGAGATCTGGAAAAAAAATCCTGTTTGGGGTGCTCTGCTATAGACCATCAATAGGGTTAATTATGAATACTGTATAATAATACAATATTCAGTGCATAAGGAGACCAATATGTACATTTATGTCCAGGGCACTGCCAGGTTCTTCTGCTCCCCCAGACTCCTGGACTTGATCTTATGCTCTGGAATGGTGCCCACATTTGATATAAAAACAATCATCTCAGGCAGGATGGCCCTACTGCCGCATCTAATGACTTAAGCTTGGTAAACACTTAACGATTTGCAAACGATCCAATATCATTAACAATTTCCCCTGAACTCCCCGGAACTCCTGGACTAACGATATATTGCATTCACACTGTGCAATTTTACTAACGACCAAACGATATATCGTTTGTCATTAACGATTTCCAAATCATTAGATTGTTAACGATATATTGTTTGCTGTACCAAACACCTGACGACCATCTTAAAGATTTCTGCCCAAATTTAAATAATGGGCTGTACTATGACTCAGATGCATGCACAGATCAGTGATATCCGTGCATGCATCTGTGTAAAAACTTTTAATGTGTAAAATACAAAAATTAAATGTCATGGGGTCCCCCCCCAAAAGCACAAACAGCCTTGGAGTTTTCAGAGCCAGTCCTGGATGTGAAAATACAGGGGACAAAAGACGTAGGGGTCCCCTGTATTTAGCAAAACCAGCACTGGGCTCAGTGAGCTGGTCCTGGTTTTGGAAATACAGTAGACAAAATGAGTAGGGGTCCCCTGTATTTTCCATAACCAGCACTGGACTCTTTCTAGCGGGGGTCAGTGCTCGAAGTGGGGCCGCTTGTAATCTGTGGCCCCGCCCAGCGAATCACGTCACAGGCTGTCCCTGCTTTGTGTTTGAATGACAGGCAACCCGACAGCTGCCTGTCACAGCTAGTATAGCAGCCCGACTCTCTCTTGCGAAGAAGCTTTCCTAGTCCCCATCCAGGGAAGGTGCAGCTTCATATACCAGGCAGCACGGAAGAAGAGCGGGTCCGCGGCCGGCGGCAGCAAGTAAGTCACAGGGGGGGGGGAGACACGCCATGCTTGCCAGCTAGCTCCGATTGTCTCCTCCCCGCTCTTTCCCCTCCCTAGAAGGGGGATCTGCTGCACTAGGGGGAGATGATCTGTCTGTAGGTGAGGGTGATATTGTTTGCTAAGGGAAGTTGATGATGATCTGTCGGTGGGGAGTGGGGATATTCTGTGCTAAGGGAAGATGACATGTGTGGGGGAGATGGGCTATTTTGTGCTAAGGGGAGATGATCTGTGTGTGAGAAAGGGGGGCTATTCTGTGCTAGAGCAGGAGAATGCCACTGGGGGGATGCAGAATAATTGTGCTGGGGAGGTATAGGACGATGGTGCTGGGGAGACGCAGATGGTACTAAATGAGCAAATATATTTTATTAATATAAAAATTTTGATATGGGAAACTCCCATTTTGTCCTGCCCCAAAACCTCTGTTACTATGTATTATTCGGTTTAACCTCTGTTGCATGTTGATGACATTGGTTTTATTGCTATGCAAACAGGCGGCTTCCAGACCAAGTGATCTCCTGCACAAATAGTGAATACCGACTGAAGACACTGCCTGTCCAGGGAGGATCAATTTCTTCAGAGGTTCCCCGCTGCAGGTAAGAAAATGCTCATTCATATGCTCGCTCTGCTTATACACTGGAGAGAGGGACAGGGGTCATGGCTATCAGCTCCTGGAGCGGTTGCATGCCCCCAGCTTGAGAAAATGGGGGGAGTGGCTTGTGGGCATGGCATTTTACATTAGACCACACCCCTTGGAACTAGGCCCCATCCACTTTTCTTGGCGCGCGCCTATGGCATGTTCGCGCATAATGCCTCTTTCACAGTTTTTTTTCCAGGACCACTTTAAACTCCCAATCTGACCCTGCTCTCTGCATTATCTGGCAGTCTCAGCAAACCTTTCTGCATTATATGGCACATCACTGTGATGCTCCCTGATCTGGCGGTCACTGCGAACCTCTCTGCATTATCTGGGGACCCTATTACTAGGGTCCCCTGTCCACTCAGGAAAGTCAGGATGAACCCAGCAGAGAGGGGAAAAGGAGGATAAGGCTTTAAATACGGTGCCGTAGGAGAGCAGGGGGGTGAAGTGTGGGACTGCTGCTACTGACAGGGCTAGTGACCGAATTTAAGAGAGAGGACCAGACCGTGGAGGATGCCGCATCGCCGAACCTGACTGGACCTGTCGCCTGTTGAAGTCCCTTGCATATACCCCTCTGTATGCTCACCCCGTGAAGAGTACTGCTCTGTCAGGACCAAAGAGGAGCACACTTACCTCCACAGGGATATCCCTGCCGGGACGTACCAAAGCTGCATCTGCTGGAGGGGAGGAGTTCGGCTGCACTGGGAGCGGAGTGGAGAGGTGCCTGTCCCTGCCTGTGGGCAGCAAGGAGCTCAGCTGAGTTCCATCTTCTCATGGTGAGCTGGGAGAGCACCCGCAAAGACCGCTGGAGAAGTAAATGCTTCATTCTAGAAAAGCCTGCAGAGGCCACACATTACTGGAATTACTGTGCTTTGCTGGACTGTGGTCTGTTACAATTAAATCAGCACATTATAAAGGCCTGCATGTGTTTCTCGCCATTAATCTCACTATGCTCTGCATAGACTGTTTTGCTTTGCTACTAGCTAACCTGTATCCTACAAAAGCCTGCAGAGGTAACCCATTACTGGAATTACTGTGCTTTGCTGAACTTTGGTCTGCTACACTACAAAGGCCTGCATGTGCTTCCCGTCATTAACATTAATGTATGCTGCATAGACTGCCGTTTGCTCCCAGCTTACCTGTGCACCACAAAAGCCTGCAGTAATCGCTCATTTGTTGGAATCTGTGTGTTGTGCTGAACTTTGGTCTGCTACAAGTAAAATTGCACACTAAAGAACCTTGCAGGTATTTCTCCTCATTTCCATTTATGTATTCTGCATGAACTGCCGGTCACCATCAACTAAGCCATACATTTCAAGAGTCTGCATGTGTTAAGTAGCATTGTGTAAATTGCATTTGGCTAAGTCACATCCTACTTTGAGCAATTTGTGTATGCTAAAAATTGCATGTGCTAAATGCCATTACCTTATGTTTGACCTTTGTTGGAAGTAAAAATGCTGTGAAGTGTATTGTAATTGTGCTTATCCATATTTCGGAAGACTGAGATTTTGAGACTGTTTATTGTTACAAATCCTAGTATGTTCCAGTCTGATTGTTCTGACGGACTCTCATTGGGATATCCCCATGTGTTAGTCACGCACTGGTTTCTACAAACAGAACAACATTGGGGATTCACCCAACAAGAGATCGATTTCATTTACTACCTTCAACCAGGGTTAGGATTTCCCTCTGCACTCTTATGGTGCGTACACACTGGGCGATTAAAGTGGACGACTGAACGATAACGATATCGTTATCGTTCAGTCGTCCACTTTATCGTCCATTTTTAACACAAAAAGATGACCGATGACGACGACGCGCGTTCCCGCGGGTCGTTCGTCATCCTCGTCCATCGGGCTGACATGCAGGCCAACCTGACGACCTCGTCAGGTTGCTGCATGTCAGGGAATGGGTGAGAGAGCCCGGCGCTGAACGATATCGCTAATGATATCGTTCAGCGGCTGTGCTCAATGTCATGAACGACATTGAGCACAGCCTGCCGGGGACACACTAGACGATATCGCTCAGGGAGCATATCGTCTAGTGTGTATGCACCTTAAGAGGTATATTTACTAAAGTGCGGGTTTTTATAAGTGATGTTGCCCATAGCAGCCAATCAGATTCTAGATATTATCTTATAGGAGGTGCTAGATAAATGTTAAGTAGAATCTGATTGGTTGCTATAGGCAACATCTCCACTTCTAAAAATCTGCGCTTTAGTAAATATATATCTCACTCCCCTGTTCCTTGCAATTTTGCACATAGGGGAGAAACAGAGACAGGTGGATTTCCACTGAGACTCTGGTCCTTTCTACGATTCCATTATTACCTTAGCACACATTTAGTGCTAATAGTTGGAATCCAAAAAAGATTGTTCATGTTGTTTATGCATTATGCTATTTGTGACTTATGACTAGAGGGTTGTGTCATATAGAAATTTGCAACAAGAGATAATTGACACATACCTAAGGTCAATATTTAATAATGTTTAATTGTTACCCTTTACACTTCAATTATTGCGCATGCCATCAATTTGACTGTTACAATTCCTTGTATGAGTTTGTTAATTATTTATCACAGTTGGGTTCTTGTCTTAGTTTGTTATAAGAGCATTACCTTTGTTCTGTTGGTGTCTTTATATGTTTTGGGTTTTCTTACTTTGATACATGCTGTGTCAATTTAATTTTGTCTACTGGTGTAAACTTCCCAATTTATTTTTTTTACTGGCAAACCAAGGCAGGCATTATAAGACTAACATCAGTGTTGTAACAGGGTGGCAATGCGCTCTGTGCTGCTCCTGCCTCCTTTGTGCATGATGTCATGATCCTGGGCCACCAGCAATGGGAAGTACAACACAGCCCAGAGCAACCTCAGGATGCTCCGGGCGGCTGTACAGGCTATGCGGTGCATGTCTGGAGAGCCCAGGCAGCCTGTTAGCAAGATGCAGGGGCCGTGGGGCAGCGACAGTGCCACCTATAGAGTCTTGCGCTCTGTGTGATGTACACCCCTAGTTACAGCCCTGACTAACATTGGCCAGATATGTTATATACCTGAAGTTGTTATGCTCTAATTCTAATCATGTTCATTAACCCAATTGGGCATAATGTATATATTGTGAATACATGGTTATTGATTTTCATATTTCACCTCAAAATATATTATATCTTTCACTGTAAACTGCACCAAAGGAGGACAGCCCCCTGTCCACAATATTTTCTCCAGGCCATATTTGAATAAGTATTACCATATATATTTTAATTATAAGAATATCCCCCCTCCTCTTTTTTATCATATGGTATTCAGTCTTTACATTTATAATTATTAAAATAAATTAGATTTTCAAACTGGCAGCAGTGTTGGCAACTCAGGATAGCACACAGTAGCCTGTCAATAACTCAAGATTAAATAGGGCAGCAGTATGTCAGGAACTCAGCACTGCACATGGAAAGTAGGGTGTCAAGAACTAAAGATTCAGGCAGCAGAAGTTTGGAATTCAAGCATGTACTCTGCTAACAGGGTGCCAGAAATTCAGGATTGCACACTGGTAACTGGATACTAGAAGCTCAAGATTGCATTAGTAACTGAATGGAAGTAACTCATGAATGGAAGGAACACACTACTAACAGGTAACCAATAACACAGAATTACACAATTAGGGGCAATCCACGTAGCCGCAGGGTTTACTCCATGGCTAGCTACCCACATGGGGGAAATACTTGGTGGGGTTTGTCCCCCTCGTTAATCCACAGAGGTGGACTTTTCCTTTCAGATTCAGGAGCTGCAAGGAAAAGTCTGTAAGAAAAGGAATCTGTGGGGAGTTAACACATGGGGAAAACCCATTGATTCCACAGTATACTGTATGTGTAATCAGTGGGTTAGCATGTTATAACCCCTGGTTTACTGTGTGAGGACAATGCTATTTAATTGAATAGCATTTCCCTGTGCAGCACAGGTAAGCAGCCACGGAATTTAATTGGAACATGGTACATAGGAGTGTCTGAAAACCAAAAAAAGGCAAATGGATTAAACTACGTCAGTTTTGATTTGGCAGTACTCCCTCAGAGGTGCGGAGTCAAAGATCTTCACCAGGAACCCCCGCAAGCAGTATATAGCTATTATGTCAACATTCAGAATGTTGACACCAGAATGTAACAATTTTCTGAACGTCGACATTCAAAATGTTGACATGGTTCAAAATGTCGACAGTGAACATGTTGACATTCACAATATCGACAAGGACAAGTTGATATGGTCATTATGTCCAGTCACAATATTGACATTATACAAAAAAGAAACAGAGGGCAGCACTGCTCAATCTCTCTTTATTCCCAGAAATGGAATCAGGAGTGAAATGTATCTAAAACAACATATAATATAATAACAGGTCACAAATCCTAACCGTCATCTCAACAATATATTTCTTATATATAAAATTCATTGGTCTGTTTGTGTTTGTTTGTCTGGTTATGCATTCAGACACCGCTGCACCAATAGGGTTGAAACCAACATGAGGTGGTCCAGTTGGATCCTGCTCAGGTTTTAGGGGGGTTAGGGTCTCGGGTTGACCTCCTATTGGTGTACACTGGACAGAACTTTGGATCCCAGAAGACATACTAAGGGGTTGAGGTCCAGTCAGCCCTCCTGTTGATTTTTACGCTGAGCAGAACTTTGACCTTTGATCTGGGGAGGCTATTCTGGACCAAATCTGTTATGTATTTGAAAAGTTACAGTTAGGAGCTGGTTGGTTGGAGCACCAGATTAATAACGAGTGATAACAAGAATATCACTCGTTGATTAATCTTGGCCACTGGGAGGCATGAGGTGCCAGATGAACTGCAGGAGTAAAAATATACTCTGAACACTGAGGGTCACTATATTCTGAAGGACACACACTGTCACAATGACTATTCTGTTAATACCATCTCTGTATGGTTTAAAATGAATAGGGTTTTTTTTAATAGCAGTGGAACAGGAACTTCAAACCAGACACTGTCAAATTTAGGCAACTGGTCAATTACCCTGGTGGGAGTATAAATAGAAGTGTTTGAAGACAGTTGCAGTATTTCCAGATAAAGTTCTGCGGTTGAAACTGTTTGGAAGCTGTATGGTGACCTAATCACTTTGAATGAACGTTACAGATGTGTCCTCACACATCTAGGGGCATATTTACTAAAGAGCTGGTTTTTAGAAGTGGGGATGGTGCCCATAGCAACCAATCAGATTCTAGCAATTATGTTCTAGATGGTGCTAGATACATGTTAAGTAGAATCTGATTGGTTGATATGGGCAACATTTCCACTTTCAAAAACCAGCACTTTAATAAATATACCCCCTGGCCTCAGTACGCCATGCAGCACGAGGTGCCTGGTGAGAGTGGGTCTCCAGGTCCAGTGCAACTCTTTTAGCGTTGGGCGTCTATTTTGCAATGTGATGCAACTATGAATTACCAGGAGATTTTATGGATTACTTTGATATTCAACACTTGTATATTGTATATGCAGCACAATGGAACTTTAAGGCAGCTGCATCGTGGCACTTTGTTCTTCATATACAGATTCACACTCAGTTGCACACAGATATATAGCTGTCAAATATCAAATCAATCAGCAGAGTCTCCTGCATAAGCATATTAAGAGAGGAGGGGGCCTGTGTGCAGTCTCCGTCCGGGTCCCACGTCCCTCTCTTCGTGCGGCCAGCAGCGCACTGAGCACAGCGACGCATCAGTAGACTCTGGTCACCGTGAAAAATGGCGTGGCAGCCATTTTCCCTGCGATTTTCCTACTGCGCATGTGCAAACTGGTCATGGCTGCTATTTTCCAGGCAATTTTACAGTGCTAATTTGGGACTCCGGAGAGGTAAGTATTAAAAATATGGGTGCAGAGTGTGCAATGTGGGCCAAACTGAACCTGGGGGCCAGTGTGCCCTGCACCCATTATAGATGCGCCCCTGGTCTCTTTGTGCATCCTAGTCGCAGCGCGTTACGACTCCAGAGAAGACCAAAATTCAAATAGGGTAGACGCACCAGCTGCCCTTTCAAACATCATCGGCCGGGACTCCTTGGCAGTTGGTGTGACTCCCTTATTTGAATTCTGGACTGCATTGCAGCCCCACTTCTGAAGCCTCCACTGGTTGCGACTAAGACACATTTTCTGCAAAAGAGAAGCAAAAAGACGCCTGGCGCTAACAAAGCAGCATGGGGCCTGGCACGCCGAGTGGGGCTGTTTGGCGCAACTGCAGCAATGATAAGTGTGGATACATCTGTATTATGCTGTGGTGTTACTCAAGTGGTTACAGCATGCTTTTATAAGACGGCTGGCATGCTGTAAGGTTCTTCCAAGATCATCTTAATAGTTTCATCAATTTCGCCTTCAGGACAGTGCTTTAGAAACAGTTTCTTTACAGGGTGTTCTGTACTATAAGCAAGGTAAAAATCTTCATTCAACGATGATTCAAAACGGAAAGAGGTTTGCTCTGTGGAAAATACTTTTTGGTAGAAAATAAATTCGCTGGTCTTTGATGGTATTTCTTTTGGCAATTCACACTCCTATTATATGAAAGAAACAGAATTAGTTAATCAAAGTAATGCTAAACGATAGTTTGTTGCCATGCTTACACATGTTGCTAAGGTAGGCACCATGCCAGAGACAACCACGCATATGTTGATCCTCGGGAACATAGCAACCGTGCCATTTTTCCAGTGATTTCAGTACTGTGCAAGCACATGTAACAAGTATCCTCTTTCCTTTACTTGCTACAATAAACCTCTCTATATTTCTTTCCCTTTACCCAAGTCTTGGATTTTCTTACGCTATACCTGGAGTGGACTTGTGAACACCCCTGAATGGTAAGTATTGGTTTTGTGTCATGTTATACCTTAATTTCAGACTGGTAACTTACCAATGACAATTATAAATGTGCAGCAGCAATTATTCACTTCACTTTAACATAATGTTTATACTCAGAATTACACACAAATTAGTTACATAGTTTACTTTACTGCAACTCTCTGTTCTGCTGAAGATGAATTTGGTTAATGAACAATGCAGTGTCAGAATAACACTTACACATTTATCAATTAAGCTGAGCATCAGATCATAATATTTCTCTATACAAATAACATACTAACAAGTAACCCATTTTCTTTAAAGACATTAACACTCATATTCTGTTCTTAAATTGCCCTTATTAGTCAGTGTGAATGGCCATGCTCGTTGGTGCACATGCTAGTAGATTAATATGCATTTAAGATATAAACTTCAGGTTTATAGGAAATTCCGAAAATTAGTCGTTTCTCATCCAATGGGCTTTAGTAGTGATATGAAACAGCCTGTAGAGTTATTTCTTATAAATTTATTGCATTGTTAGCAATTGTGCATGAATATAAATACAATACGCAGGAGTCTAGGGTGTCTGAGGGCCAGAATTATAATGCTGAGCTGGTGCTGGATGTTAGTATAACTAATTCCTCTATAGATACGTAATTATGTATCTGTTAAGTTATCCAATAGCTCTTACTATAATATATTGAGGTATCGGTGGCCTGAAAGAATGTAGTAGAACTTCACTTTGCTTGTATTCTATAATCTAATGTACTATTGGACTGATTTTAGACTTCTCTGTCTCCTTCTTTCTCTTCCACAGACACAGTAGTGCTGACTAGACTCCTCCTAGGGGCTGGGCCTCAGACCCTCTGATTGGCTGACTCTCACGTTTCTCCTTCTCAAACCTGAGTTATAGGCAGCATTCACTCTGAAGATCCTCCCCCTAATATCTAGCTGCAGTCACCTCAGGGTCCCTCCTTCAATCAATTCCTGGTTTCCAGCTCTCCAACACCAGGCACAGCCTCCTCTCCTCAAGTAAGCAGCCATCACCAAGCCCTGGGAGAACTGCTCCACCGCCAGCTCCGGCTGTCCCTCCACAAACTGCCAACGGCACCCCTTCAGTGCCAGGGATACTGCAATAGTTCACAGTCCTCCCAATAAATGATCCCACTGTTAAACCCCTATTTTAATATTGCAATGTGTTACACACAGATCTGGGAATCACATTTCCCCAGTGATTTATGCTGCGCCGATGTAAGTATCATGAACGGGTGAGGTGTGTGATGTGGGCCCTCTGGACCAAAAGACTGTGCACACCCTGCACCCATTAAAGACACTCCCATGAGTATAGTGGTGGATCAATACATTATTTTCTTAGTTCTTTGTTGATGGGCCATGCCACTAGCCTAAAGGTGCCCACACACATACCGACTTTTCATCCAATTTGGCCGATTTCGACGAATCGTGACGACAGATCATGTAAAAAATGGCCAAATCGTGAGTTTCTACACTTGATCACGATGCCGATGCGCGTCCCCGCTCGTCGTACATCGCATCTTGAGATCTGCCGTGCTGTAGGGCAGATTAGCCAATCTGGGACACAATGCACTGGCTGCAAAATAGATCTTAAGTCAGATTGGACATTTTTAACTCCAAATCATGACCACGACTGCCTGGGGAGAGTTCAGGGAGAGTTCAGGGGAAATAGTGTACATCGGCTGATTGGGAGCAAGTCGGTATGTGTGTGGGCACCTTAAAGCTGTGTAATTGCCAGATGGTACTGCAGGCACAGTTGATCACTTATAGGGCTTTAGGCTGGAAGAAAGGAAAGGGGTTTGCTTCTTTAGTGCACTTTTCCCCAAATAGTATACAAATATAATATATCTGTTCAAATGTATTGATGTACAAACATAAAACATAATTTTTATTTATGTCATTTATTAACATAAATTATTGGTTAGCAGCAAATTATTAAAATAATAGTAGTGTATATAGATTATAAATAGTGTTTAAGATCTTCCACTAGGGAAGAGTGCCCTCTCGTTCCTTATTAATGGTAATTCCTATAAGAGATTAATATTTTAGTGTTTATGAGAGATCTTATTATCTCTCCCAGTTTAATCACTCAGGAATTAAATATTATTCCTTTGCTTATCCGAGCTGATATTTGATATGACTTGCAGTGTTATTTATTTCTACAGAGTCTATCTCAGGTTCTCTAGTCAGAGCTCCGTATTTAGATACTTCGTATCTTTTTGACCAGCACACTGTGTCTATTTATTTGGATACATTGTATCTGGTCTCTCCTTTGCACGGTGGAGAATTATTTCCCACTGGTTTATTACCAGAGTTCCACACATACTGTATGTCAGTGAGATTCCACCTCATTTGTACGTGATATTTGTATATCAAATATTTTATATGATATTAAACCTCCCTACCTGTCACTCACTTTATGAGTGGATACTCTGGGTCTCATTCAGACCCGTTCGCGAGCGCTGTACGCTCGCAAGCGGGTCGATGTTACCCAAATGCGCATGCGCACGACGGAGGCGCCTCCGTCGTGCGCATGCGCGAGACCCGGCGAGCGACGGGGAAGCCGTCGCTCGGGGTCTCACACCAAAGGGGACGTGCTGTCGATGGTGAGTGACAGCACGCCCCCTTTGGTGGGTGTGCCGGGGGCGTGGCTTTCCCATGGAAACGCCTACTGTCTGGGTCCAGCCCCACTGACATTACTAGTGATGTCAGTGGGGCCGGACCCAGACTGACACTAGTGATGTCAGTGGGAGTGTTTTTGGCTCTGATAGAGCCAAAAGCACTCCGGGCTTGCGGCAGACGAGACCCTACCACAAGGGTCTCGTCGCAAGCCTGATGGTCGCGATGGTCTTGACCATCGCGACCATCTTTTTGGCCGCTCGCATAAGCTGTGGGTGGTCACCCACAGCTATGCGAGCGGCCAGGAGGCCGCTACATTTTAAGCTAGGCTGGCCCTGATTCAGAGCGAGCGCTCTGGTCAGAGCGTCTGGCTCTGAATCAGGCCCTCTGTGTGGACATAATCGCAAAGCGCATTGCTACTTATACGCATGTGCACTGGCAAACAATCACTCGATCTGTGTAAATATCGTCAATGCGTCTGTCTCTGAATCAGACCCTCTGTTTCATTCCTCATTTCTCTCCATTTCCATCTCTCCCCACCCCCTCCATTTCTCCTCATCTATCTGCCCCTCTTATGCAGGGAACCCACTTGTCGATATATTGTTGGTTTGATCAACGGACGATATATCGCGAGTGCATCGCCAGGTGTGTACACCTGATATGTTTGTAAACTACGTCACCCATATATACATGTATTTATTTTTAGATATTTATTATGCATTTTTAAATGTCATATAGTTGAGGGCAATAAGCATACAGATACATATGAAATTTGATTATAAGGGCTATATTTACTAAAGTGCAAGTTTTTAGAAGTGGGTATGTTGCCTATAGCAACCAATCAGATTCTACTTAACCTTTATCTAGCACCTTCTAGAATATTATAGCTAGAATCTGATTGGATGCTACGGGCAACAATTCCACTTCAAAAAACATGCACTTGAGTACTGTATAAAACAATAGACAGGTGAAATAGAATTGTACATTTCTTCTGCTTATATGCTTACCTTCATAGTAATTGTAAAATCGCTTGTAGCACACATGATATACTTCTTCTTGCCTATTTTGCAGCTGATGGCCACTGGCAGTCCATTTTGGTGAATTGCAAGTTCCCTGTATGTGTGCAAGAAAAACTTGGCTTGTTCCATGTTATCTGGAAAAGAGACAATAAGTGTATTAGCTCATGAGAAAGTACCTTGTGTTAACTGTGGCCCTATCCATCATTTTGAACTGAGCTTCAATACAGACCACTTACACACTGGTCCACCTAAGTTTGTTAGATTTACATCTATTGTTGCTGAAGACTGTACAGTAAGTCAGTTTACTCATCCATGACTGACTAAAGTGGCTGACACACAGATGCATAACTACTGCCAGAGCAGCCCATGAGGCTGCCATAGGTTGGATATTGAGGAGTAACCAAGCAATATTCATATATTAATTCTGGATGACCCTGCTCTACTCTTCTTAGCAGATGCTGGGGCAAGTGCATGGGCAAAGTAGTAACTTTTGGGCTTTCAGGGCCACTGTGGTAATTTTCACACTGAGGGTCAATCCTATTAGGTGCGAAGGGAGCGATGTGCCGTTGCAACAGCGTTCAAATGCCGGCACCACATCTCGCACCTGTTGCTACCTGATCCAAGCCTGGATTTGCAGTATTTTGCACAGAACCCTATGGGGCTGCGAGCAATATTAGGTGCATTCGGGCTGCCGTAAAGTGCGGCAACTGCCGCGATGACTCGCAACGGTGAGATCGCGGCTAACAGGATTGACCCCCTGACACTGAAATCCCAAACAGGGCTCAACTGTGCATGCACTGAACTCCATGAATGCCCAGAAGAGCAGGGCAGTAAAGCAGTGGCATTAAAATCCCAAACAGGGCTCCACTACACATGCTATGGGAATGATTGTAAGTTTTGCCCCCACTCACATAGACTTGTCAGCATGACCCATTTTCATCAAAAGATACTATATTTGCAGGCAAAAGCAGGAGTAGTACATTTTCACACGGGGGACATTTGTCATATTACTGGTGTGCTCTCACAACATTAATTTTCCAACCTACTCTGCAAGCTACAATTGTCTATTGTTTCTGTACCATATCAGTTATGCTGGTTGAGCTGTGTCAGGAAGAGATGAGAAGGAGACAGGTGTACCTATAAGTGGGAGGAAAGTTAGGAATGAGACTCTGGGAAAGTGGGACTGAGAGGCATAATGCAAGCCAATTGCATTAAGCAAATATAACAGAGTGGTTTGACTAAGGCACACAACAGGTTAACCATAATAACAAAGGATCATATTTACTGTAGTCAAGGAATAGAAGCATGTAGTAGAGTGAGAAATGCAGTCACAAGAGTGGTTGGCCAGACATACCTAGAGCTGAGAAACAGAGCAACCAAACACAAATACAAGACAAACATTTATGCACCAAGAGACTCAAAAATAATAGTGATAGGAAAGGGGCTGACATACTGTAGTAGGAGATGGACAGTGGGCTATACCTGCTACCCAAAGCAGTTACAGAGAAGCAGAAACTCATCTAACCATGTTCTTGGCATCCCACTCTGGAAAGAGTTCCAATATACCCAGGTACCATTAGAATTTACACCACAAGAACATATAGGATCCCTTCTAGAGCAAGTGGGGATGATAGAAAAGTCACAAAGAGACAAGTCTTGTTAATATAACAACAGGCAGTAAAGCTTTAAAATAATAAACAGACAAAATGCACAATAGAATTACAGAAGTAGAAAAACGGGATATATTACAATGTGGTACATGTATTACACAGCAAAAAAAAAGGAATCATTTCCGCTTCTCTAAAATGTATTAAAAATCTAAGTATGGCGTTATGTGTCAGTTACCAGTTACGCCACCGCTTGCTCACGTCATTGCACAGTCGGTCCAGAATTTGATATTATAGTTTTGCGAGTTCTCATGTCAGCACAGTACATCTGCTGAGTGCAGTACCATATAGCATCAGCACTAGGCTGATATGATACAGCCAAGATAGAGGTCTCTGGTGGAGTGAGTTATCACAACACCTCTCCGGGGACTCTCTAAGACATCCTGCTAAGCGGCAGTGCAGGATGTCTCAAAGTGCAGTGGTAAAGGCATGGACCAGGGAGATTTATTACCATGTCCCTTATCACTACAGTAAGTGGTATATTTACTAAAGTGAGAGTTTTTAGAAGTGTAGTTTCAATCTGAGCATGAGTCTGCAGCAACTGGAGATATTTCTCTCTTTCTCCAAAGTATTCACAAAGTTTCTCAGCCAGAGAATCTGGGCCTCATTCAGGGCGGTCGGAGGATGCAAGCGGTCGCTCAGAAACTGGGCGGCCACTTGCATCCTGACCGCCCGCCTCTGTTGTGGTCGCTAGGTTGTGGGTTAACACCCACAGCTGTAACGACCGCTCGGGTGATGGTCGTGATGGTCGGAGACCATCGCAACCATCGGGGCTTACAACGAGACCCTAGGGTAGGGTCTCCCTTATCGTAAGCCCTGGAGAGCTTCTGGCTCTGTCTGACATCACTAGTGATGTCAGTAGGGCCTCCCCCAAACGGCAGGCGTTCCCATGGGAACGCCCCCGTTTGGGCTACCACCCCCCCGGCCCACCTTCCAAACGGGGCGAGCTGTCAATCAACATCGACAGCTCGCCCCCTTTGGATCGAGACCCGCTACGACCAGTGCTGTCGGTCGTAGCGGGTCTCACGCATGCGCACGACAGCGCCGGTGCCGGCGCCGTCATGCACATGCTCTGTGGGGGCCATCGACCCGGTCCGAACGCATCTGCGCTAACGACCGGGTCTGAATGACCCCCTCTCTCTCTAAGGGCTCTATTTACTACAATCCGCATTTGTAATGCAGATTGTAGTGTGATATTATCGACTGAATTCACATTGCGAATTCAGGCAATATCACAGGGATTTACTACAAATCCCTTGCAGGGACAGAGCTTGCGATAAAGCTCTGTCCCTGCGAATCCCCTCCGCACACTTATCACGGTATTTTCGCAAAAAATACCTTGACAAGTGCCGACCATGCGCCAACTGACCGTCACTAAGCCCCGCCCCTGGTGCTAAGCCCCACCACTGCGATGCCCTGCCCCTGGTGCTAAGCCCCCCCTACGACCCCCCTTCCCTTAATTACACTTACCTGCAGTCATCGGTGCTCCGGTGATGTCGTCCGTGGCTCCGGTCAGCTGACATCCCATACTGCACTGGGACTCAGTCACGGGAGCACTGATCACCGGTCCCTGGACTCAGGTAAGTTTTTTTTTTTTTACTAATTTTTTTTTCTTTTTTTTAGCAGAGATCAGCGTGTGGTCTGTTTAGACCACACAACTGATCACTGGGGCTGGCTCCGGGTTCTGCTTTCCCCGTTAGAGCGGCGCAGGAGTCCGGTAACCAGGGGAAACCCTGAATAACGCCACCTCCAGGTGGCGTTATTATCACAGGGCTTTCACCAGTATTTTTTCACATTTTATTTTTAGTAACTTTGGCCAAATCACATTTCCCATTACAATTATGGGAAATGCGATCTGCTTTCTTAAAATAAGTGATAATTACGGCTTGTAGTAGAATTTTACAAATTCTACTCCAATTGTCCTGTAGTAACTTTAGGTGATACTAAAATAATGTGAAAAGGGTGTGAAAACACCCTTTTCCACTTTATTTTAGTAAAAAGAATGTTAATAAATAGAGCCCTTATTCACACTCTTCAAGTTTTTTTTTAAAGAGTCTTTTCAGTTTAACATCAGAGCTAAATCCGCCATTTTTACTTGCGTGTGCTGTGCATCACATCACTTTATACATTCTTTTAATTCTTCCTCTTCCGTCTGAAATACTACACACTTTTGGTGCAGTTCAACAATTGCTCTTGTTTTGCAAAAAGCACCTCATTCTCATGCTCTTTTCCCAACAACACTTCATTCTTTGCGAGAAGCACATCATTTTGATATTTTGTAACAGGTTTATGCTTCAGCGTCCTCAAGGTGCTCAGACAGAGCTGCTAATTGGTGGTCTGTCTCTTTAAAAGCCTTAGGGGGCCTATGTATTAATCTGTTGTTTACATAAAGTCCTTCAGAAACTGCAGTTTCTGACTAATATGTATTGATCCTATGTACTAAAACAGGAGATTTCACAGAAATCTTCGGCAAAGTGCTAATTAGCGTCGCAGACCCCATTATTATCAATGGGTATTACAATCTGACCCCCATGTACTAAACTCCAAAAAGCAAAGCTTTTCAGGGTTTAGCCCCGGTAGTTTACACCATCTTCAGATGGTGTAAACTGTTGTAATGCTGCGTCCACACGCAGCGATAATACTGCCCGATTTGATCGATAAGGGGGCGAGCTGTCGATGGTGATTGACAGCTCGCCCCATTTGGTAGACGTGGCCGGGGGTGGCTTCACAAACGGAGGCGTTCCCAAGCGAATGCCTGACGTTTGTGGGCAGCCCCTCTGACATCACCAGTGATGTCAGTGAGAGAGCTTCTGGCTCTATTAAAGCCAGAAGCTCTCTGGGGCTTGCGGCCACGAGACCCTACCACAAGGGTCTTGTCGCAAGCCCGATGGTCGCGATGGTCTTGACCATCGCGACCATCAACCTGGCTGCTCGCAATGGCTGTGGGTGGTCACCCACAGCTATGCGAGCAGTCAGGAGGCTGAACAAAAAAAACAAAACGCCCTGATTCAGAGCGTCCGTCTCTGAATCAGGCCCACTGTGCGCATGTGAGAGACTTCTCCTAAATGCCAAGGATACACCACGCAGGGACAGAGGTTATTGCAACCACTGTCCCTGCGAGTTCCCCTTTGTCCATAGCGGGGATATTTTCATTAAAAATGAAAATATCCCCTGCGAATAGGAAACATAATAATCGTGGCAGTACCGATTATTCTACCTGTTTAACAGTACATTTTAAGATGATGATTCACTCTGTAACTTCTCAACAATTTCCTCATGCATCAATTTCTCTTCAACAAACTTCTCCTTTAAGTCACTTTTCTGCGCATAATGATTCATGCATACCTGTGTTCATATGGTCAATTTCTTCTATGCTGACAGTCTTCCACTGGCAGACCCAGCACCATATACTGACCACACACACTGCCAGTTTTACTCTACTTTGGCAATTTAAATGTCTCTTTTTCTTTAACATTATTTTGTACTTCAACTCCCACCTTCACTCAGTGTCTACCTAATATTTTGTTCTGCCCCTTGCTTCCACCTTTATCCTTTCCCCCTTGTCTCCTCCACTTCCTCTTCCCCTTATCTCCTCTCCTCTGTTTACCTTCCTCCCCATCTTCTCCCATTACTCCACTTTCATTCTCTTATACTCCACCGGGGTCCTACTACCTCACTGCCAATCCCTCCTCCCACCCCCATTTCCATGTCACTTCACCCCACATCCATCCACATATCATTAATCTCCCTTCCTGTCCACCTTCTACTGGCTCCCCTTCTAGCACTGGAGACCGCACCATCGCTACACTCTATTCATCTCAGTCCCCCAAATTAATCTCACCTTCATGCTACAGCAACCCTGATAATCTCATTCAAATCTCTCCAACAAACTTTGGGCCTGATTCAGACCGGATCGCGAGCGCTGAACGCTCGCAAGCGGGTCGATGTTGGCCCAGTGCGCATGCGCGATACCCGGATAGCGACGGGCAAGCCGTCGCTCCAGGTCTCGCTACAAAGGGGGCGTGTTGTCGATGTTGAGTGACAGCGCGCCTCCTTTGGTGGCTAGCCGGGGGCATGACACAAGTGATGTCAGTGGGTCGACTTCTTGCACTGTAAGAGCAAGAAGTCCACTGGGACTTGTGGCAATGAGACCCTACCACAAGGGTCTCGTCGCAAGTCCGATGGTCGAGACCATCGCGACCATCATCCTGGCCGCTTGCACTAGCTGTGGGTGGTCACCCACAGCTATGCGAGCGGTAGGAGGCCGCTCTAAAAATACAATAGGCGGACACTGATTCAGAGCGAGCGCTCTGAAAGAGTGTCCAGCTCTGAATCAGGCCCTTTGTCCCTCTATCCTGTGCCCTCTGGAATACCAGGTCAGTCTGTAATAAACTGGTCCCAACCCATGACCTTTTCATCTCCAACTCCCTGAATCTCCTAGCCATTACTGAAACCTGGATTTTACCCTCTGACACCACTTCTCCTGCAGCTCTCTCCTCTGGGGTCCTAACCTTTTCCCACACCCCACAACCTGGGGGACACCATGGTGGTGGTCTTGGGGTCCTTCTATCTCCTGGTTACTCATACCAACCCATTCCCTCTGAACTATCCCTTACATTCTCTACATTTGAAGTCCATGCTATATGCCTCTTCCACCCAGTACACCTACAAGTAGCTGTCATTTACCATCCTCCTGGCCCTCCCACCAAGTTCCTTAACAAGTTTTCTTCCTGGCTCCCTCACTTTTTCTCCTCAGACCTTCCCTCCATTAACCTAGGTGACTTCAATATTCCAATTGATATCCCCACAGAATCCTCTGCCTCCAAACTCCTCACCCTCACATCTTCACTTGGTCTCTCCCAATGGACCTCCTCACCCTCCCATGTGAGTGGCCATTTGCTTGACCTGGTCTTCACTCACTGATGTGATATTTCTGATCACACCAATTCCCCATTCCCACTTTCTGATCATCACCTTCTCTCATTTAACCTGTCCCTCTCTCCTTCCCCTCCTCTACCTCCAAAAGTCACCATTACTAAGCGTAACATTGATGCTATCGACACAGTTTCTTTTTCTTCCCTGCTTGACTCACTTCTCTCCCCTATACTCTCTCTCTCCTGCCCTGAACAAGACACTTCCCTATACAATGTCTCCCTTACTTCTGCTCTGGACTCTGCTGCTCCGGCGATCACTACTCATACTCGCAGATCTACTCCTCAACTCTGGCATTCCATATGCACCAGACACCTGCAAAAGTGTTCTCGAACCGCCGAGCGACAGTGGAGAAGATCACGCTCTAAGGCAGATTTTCTCCATTTCAAAATTTATGCTCTCATCCTATAGTGCTGCTCTCTCCCTCTCTTAACAGTCATATTTCAAGATCCTCATCTCCTCTCAGTCCTCTAATCCCCAGCGTCTCTTCACCACTTTCAACTCCCTCCTTCGCCCACCCCCTCCTTGTCTCCCCTCCTTGCTCTCTGCCCTTGACTTTGCTACCTACTTTACATCTAAAATTGATTCCATACATCAGGATATCATATCCAACCAGTCCCCTAGCTCTCCACCTCCTCCTTTCCCAGATCACCCCTACCCATCAACTTTACCAGCTCTAACATCCTTCTCCCCTGTATCTGGAGAGGAAGTCATGGCCCTCAGCCAGTCCTCCCCCCTTCCACCTCCACTTTTGATCCTATCCCCTCCCGCCTCCTCCGCTTCCTCTCTCTTTCTGCCTGCTCCCATCTTGCCCACCTCATTAACCTCTCCCACTCATCAGGCACTGTTCCTTCTGCATTCAAGTATGCCCTTGTCTCCCCCATTCTTAAAAAATCTACCCTTGATCCTAACCTTCTAAGGATTCTGGATTTCAACCTCTATACCCACCCACCTATACCTTCTAAAACCTGGCTATAAAAATCTAAAATTTACGCTATTTGCTTACGCAGTCATACAGTAAAATAAAGACTTTAGACCTTGAACATATGTTTCCAAAGCACAAAGTATTATTCAAGTAAAGTACAGTCAGTTACACGCTGTGATCTAAGTACAATTTAACACAAAGAATTATACAGACCCAAGATACAGTCATACATACGCACGCGCTCTGGACCAGATACCGGCATCAGCAAGAAACCTCCGTCAATCAGCAATCAGCAAGAAGACTCCAGACTGGGGTCACAACACACACCTTTATACCCTTACAGAAACAGACAACACAATAGAGAGGTTCCCCATCGTGGTGCATTTGTTACAGGGCATTTAACAGGTTGATTCAAATGGACACAGAACAGCCTCTAACAGCTTGTTGCCTCCGTTTTCCCGCCTCATGCAAATCTTGGCTGTTGGTTTTACAATGTACATTCTGGTGCTTTAAGTCTCTACGGTCCATAAGTTGCGAATGCATGTTGCGATCTTCCACCGATGATACCGGAAAGCTGTTGAGGAAGTGCAGATCAGGACAATACCAAACATGGCTTACTTATCACGTATTAAACCTTAGATACCAAAATAGTCTTTATTTCACAGCATTTGTAATAAATGTATAAAACTTGGATCTAATACTTTAAAGCTATGGAACCTTTTTTGTGAGTGTGCATTATGTAAGTATTAGGGATATGGGAAAAGATGCTAGTTAACTTCGGGCAGATGCATGCGCACTAAGCTAATGAATAGCGTTTTCATACTGGGCCTTATGCATTCGCTAATATGTGACATGTTAACAGCACAACTGTGTGTAGTAATGTGTGTATGAGGTATAGTAAAAGATGCAATCGCCTAATGCTAATAATAGCATCGCCATATGTACTTAAGTGTGAGTTTAGCTAAAATGGCGCTGAGCGGCCATTCGCAAAATGGCGTCTTGCCAATCTCATTTCCAAAATGGTGTCTTGCGGCCACTCGCAACATGGCGTTGTTTCGATCTTATTTTATGCTGATCTTGTCTTAGCCAATTATCCAGCTTCGACAGTCCACCTATTGATAGCGAACAACATGCTATCACACTCTGATTTATTAATTTAGGCGTACATTTATATATATCACTTAATGTTATTATGGCACAAGGTGGTTCTTAATCCATAAATAATGTGTCTCTAGGAGGGGACATAAAACTACCATTATACACACACCGCGGACCTTGGGAGATCATGTGAAAGATGTGGGGATGCACCAGTCCTATAAAGGAAGTTTTGATGGGGAATAGAGATTTACATCATCTAAGATATTTGAATGGGAAAAATAACACTTCAATAATACGTTTTATGCACATCTAAATACAATACATTATATGATGGTATTTCCAAGTTCAGGGTTGTAATGCAGTTCTATATTTACCTCAGTATTCATATTGTCATTACTGACCACCATCATAATTTCGTTCCTTCGTTTTACCTTATTCTTACATTTTCCACACTTTAACACAATAGAAGCACACCGGACACATATGCCAATTACTATGATGATGACCAGTATAAGGATCAGGAAGTTACCGACGCTTGCGATCATTTCCTGGACCCATTTCCCTAGGCCTGAGAACCATTTCACGTGGTTCAACCATGACACCCATTCCTCTACCTTTTCCTCTACTTCAGCCACTGAAGCATTATGGTTCTTCCGAAATTCCCATTTCAGCTGCAGAATTTCATCCATCTTTCAGTCTATTACCTCCTTGGGATCGCTGATATCATTGGTGACATAGGTGCAACACTTCACTCCAAATTGGGGGGTCAAAGTTACGCAATATCCTCCAGTGACAGCGGTTAAATAATTTAACACTAGCCTGTGTTGCACCAGTTCTTTCTTGTACGCTTGCAATTCTCTACCTGTATACCTGAAAGTGTAATCATACATCTCGGTGATATATTCAGGACCTTGCTAAATTGATAGATAATATCTAAAATTTTGTGTACCCCAAGCGATCCTCGTGGGATCCAATGCTACTAAAACTTGAAAGCCAGTTGTCTTACTAATTAACTGAGTGGCTTTATGCAAGTCACCAGGTGTCATATTTCTTTTGCCTCTGTATTCATACTGTGTGTGAAGATATGTTGATGGTGTGTTTTTATGAATACCGAGCATTTCAACATGTGTGAGGGTCATATCCTCTGGGACTACTCTTCCCAGGTAACACAAACCTTCGGAACTCGGGGAGAGCCACTTATACGCTCATATAAAATATACAATATCGGGGAGAACATAAGGAATAGTATGCATCATTATCATTAAACACATTTCCCTTGCAAATAATCCTATTTCAGGTTCTTCCATCTGGTACATGCAAGTTTCTGGTTGTATTATCTTAGCACAATATCCATTTGGTACCTTACCAAAAATTTCTTTGGTGGAACTTAATGTATAACGATACCTAAAGCTTCTCCCATTAGATTTAATTGAACATAACAGATCATGATTCATAGACTCATTATCAGCTCTCAGTAAGAAGGTCATCATCTTATTATTCCCCGTCACTTCCCAATTCCCTGGTTTATTGGGGTTGGTTATGTTCAAACACAAAATTGATCTATCTGCTTGGAATTGATATAGTTTTAAATGAGGTGGTTTGGATGAGAGGAATTTTCCATCCAAGGTTTTCCCTTTTTACAATTCTAAAATTTCTGTGATATTCAGCGCAAATGGCACCAACCCTACATTATGTTGACCCTGTGGCACATGTGAGCACACCCAACAATCAGTTTGATTTAAAACTTTACCTACCATGCTATGATAATCCTCTAAAGGATACCCACCCCAGTACGGGTTATATTTAGGTTGGCACCGTTGGATACAGTTCTCATAAACTAGGGACCCACAAAACTCAGAAATACAGGAATCTTCAGATGATAAACCTCCACACCGTTCCCGAGTATCCAAAATAACAGCTCTCTTAACAATTACAGTACTAAGATTGGTCAAACACTCCATCAGATCCCATCTCCTCTATCAGTCCCCCGACACAGAAACCGGACATTCCCGAACCAACCCGGATGGTGAACACTCTAGAAGAGAATATGAAAATGAACACAGCAGGACAGTCCATTGTCACAACAAAGACCTGCAAATTTCTTTTAGTTCAGGTATCTCACTACGACCTTTTCAATCCTCCCGGAACAGGCTTGCGATCGACAGGTCCACGTTATCAGCCTTGTCTCCGCCTTGTTTCTCCTCCAGTTGGTTGACCTTTTTGCAGTGAGTGGAATGGACCCAGGTATCTCTCTCAGCCACCTTCAAAGATGTAGTACTTGTCAGCAGCACCTGGTACGGACCTTTCCACCGATCAGTCAAACAACCTGAACGCAAGAAATTTCTGATCATAACATATTCTCCTGGTTCAACATCATGACAGTTAGTTTCAGGCATATCATGGGACAACAATTTCAGGTTCTGCTGTTGCTGTTTTAACTGTTTACTCATTGTTATAAGATACTTTACAGTTACCTTGTTGTTACCCTTCAAGTCCTCCTGCAGACTTATAATCAAATGAGGTTGTCTACCAAATAGTGTTTCAAAAGGGGACAGATTTAGAGGGGGTCTAGGAGTGGTCCTTATACTATGCAGGACCAACGGTAATGCTTCTGGCCATCCTAGTCAAGACTCTGCCATGATTTTACTTAACTTATTTTTAATAGTCCCATTCATCCTCTCTACCTTGGCGCTGGCCTGCGGTCGGTAGGGGGTGTGAAGTCGACTATTAATACCCATCAGTTTACACATATTTTGAAAAACATCACCTGTAAAATGGGTACCCCTGTCACTCTCAATAATTTTAGGGATACCATATCTGCATACAAACTCCTGTACTATTTTCTTGGCAGCAAACGCAGCAGTATTAGTGGCCGCTGGGTAGGCCTCAACCCAGTTGGAAAATACGTCCGTACACACTAATACATACTTGAGATTTCTGCAGGGTGGCAATTGGATGAAATCAATCTGTATCACCTAGAAAGGTCCATCAGTCGTGGAATGTGGGATGGTTCGGTAGGGATCGCTTTCCCTATGTTCTTCCTCAAGCAGGTCAGACAGGACATTGCTCTCTTTTCTGCTTGTGAAGAAAAACCCGATGCGCACCAGTATGCTCTCACCAATTTGCACATACCTTGCTTTCCCAGATGAGTCAGACCGTGTGCTGCCTCAGTCAGGCTGGGGTAATATGCTTTGGGGGCTACTGGCTTACCTTGTACGTCCCTCCAGAGCCCAGAGGACTCTTGCCCACATCCCTTGGACTTCCAGATGGACTTTTCCTGGATTGAACACAAATTTTGCATCTCAATTAGTTTCAGCATATCCATTGTTTGGAAAGACATAATTTGTTCTGTTGGTAAAAACATTTTTAACCCTGCTGCCCATTTTGCAGCTTCATTGGCTCTGTTGTTGTCCAGTGACACCGGGTCACTCTCACATGTATGGGCTTTACACTTAATTACTACCACAGTTTTGGGCAGTTGGATTGCCTTTAGTAATTGTTTTATGTGTCTGGAATGTGCAACTGGTGTGCCTGCTGCTGTCATAAAATTTCTCAGACACCATAGAGCTCCGAAATCGTGCACGACTCCGAACGTGTACCTAGAGTCAGTGTAAATGTTAGTAGATTTGCCTGCTGCCAATTCACACGCTCTTTTTAGTGCTACTAACTCTGCCACCTGGGCTGAGTGAGGAGGACCAAGGGGTTCAGCTTCTATGATGTTTGTGTCATTTACAACAGCATAACCTGTACATAATTCACCTGTGTCTGTTTGTCTATGACAACTCCCATCCGTGTAAAATGTCACATCCACATTTTCTAAAGGTGTGTCACGTATGTCAGGTCTAGCAGTAAAGGTCTGATTCAGATATTCCATACAATCGTGTGTATCATTATGTCCACTGAACTCACTTCCCACCCTTTGTACATCATGTTGTACATATGGTAAATACGTTGCTGTATTCAGCGTACTACATCGTTTAACAGTGATGTTTGCAGGTGCAATTAGAGCTAGTTCCCATTTGGTAAACCTAGCTGAAGAAATATGTCTGGTATGGGCAGAGTTCAGCAGAGCAGATACAGCGTGGGGAGTGTAGACAATCATATCATGGCCCAATACTACGTCCTCACTTTTACTCACCAATAGAGCTGTCACTGCTACACTTCTTAAACACGTTGGGAGAGATCTTGCTACAGTGTCCTATTGGGCACTGTAGTATGCTATGGGCCTACCGGCATCACCATGTTTTTGTGTGAGGACACCAGCAGCACAACCATCAGCTTCCGTACAATACAATTCAAAAGGTTTTTCATAATCAGGTATTCCCAATGCAGGTGCTTTTGTCAGACTATCCTTAAAATTAAGGAAAGCCTGTTCTGATTCCTCTGTGTGTATGATACGATCGGGTTTTGAGGAAGAGACTAAGTCCTGTAAAGGCAAGGCCAAAATAGAAAAACCTGGGATCCACATTCTACAGTATCCACACATTCCCAAGAAGATACGAATTTGCTCTTGGTCCTGCGGCAGTGTCATGTTCTGTATGGCTTGGATTCTGTCAATTTTTGAGATGTCGTAACCCCTAGGTTAGGCAGTGTCCCAAATATTTTACTCTGGATTGGCACGGCTGTAGTTTGTCCTTAACAACCTTTTGTCCTGTGTGCGAGAGGTGAAGCAACAAAAGTTTAGTATCATTTAAACATGACATAAACAAATCAGAACATAGCAATAAATCATCCACATATTGAATTAGAACAGACCCATTGGCAGGTTGAAAAGATTGTAAACAGTCGTGCAAGGCCTGGGAGAAGATACTAGGGCAGTCTATGAAACCTTGGGGCAATCGTGTCCATGTGTATTGTACACCCCTTATGTGAAAGCGAATAGGTACTGAGAGTCAGGATGAAGAGGCACAGAGAAGAAAGCAGAACAGAGGTCAATGACAGTGAAATGGGTTGCATTTGGTGGGATCTGCATAAGAATGACAGCTGGATTTGGCACTATGGGAAATTTCCTCTCCACTACCTTATTAACACCTCTACGGTCTTGTACCAGCCTATAACCCCTCCCACCACTCTTCTTTACCGGAAAGATGGGACTGTTGGCTACACTAGCTGTAAGAACTAAAATTCCATGTTGTAATAATCGCTCAATTATTGGATAAACCCCTAATTCTACCTCCTGTTTTAGTGGGTACTGGGGAATTTTTGAAGCTTGCCTACCGCCTTTTAAAGTTACCATTACAGGGCTTATGTTTGCCATTAATCCAGTGTCCTGTCCATCCTTGGTCCAAAGTGAATCTGGAATTTGGGATAACATTTGATCTACCTGAGATGGATTTCCATTTACACTGGTAGAGTGATACATTATCCTTTGGGGAGTGTCCAACATATCCCTCACCTCGTGCGCAACTCTCTCTGGGATATCTAGAAATACACCATCAGGGGTGCAATATATGACACATCCCATCTTACATAACAAATCTCTTCCCAGTAGGTTAGTAGGAGCCGCAGCAGCCAGAAAGAAAGAATGCCTGGTATGCAATGGCCCGATAGTAACCTCTGTGGATTTTGTTAAAGGATAATGTTGCACTTTACCCGTCACGCCCATTGCTGGTACTGTTTCGTTGATTACCTGTAAATTAATGGGAGATTTTGTCACTGACCTGGTCGTCCCTGTGTCTACAAGAAAAGTATATTTAGTACCAGCTACATGAACCATCATGACTGGCTCTTCCCTAGTACCTCCCGTTAACCTGATCTGTAGACTACAGGTATGACCTGACCCCTAGCGTTGGCTCCCCCTCTCCAATAAAGCATTAACGGCCACAATTGGAGGTGGTGCCTGTTGGACATTTGCTGGTCTCTGTGCATATCCCTTTTGGGGATATCCAGGTTTTCCCTGATTTGGGGGTCCTACCCTTTTTACCGTACAGTTTCTACTTACATATCCTGGCTGGTTACAATTAAAACACGTTCGTGGATTGGATGAAGAAAAGGATTGTTGTGTGGGTTGAGCAGGAGGGAGAGGTGGTGGGTATGGGTAGGGATATTGATGGAAAGGATATGGTGGGAGATATGAAGTTTGTGTGTAGTATGGGACTTTTGGTTGTGTAGGATAAGTGGGATAGGGCTGTTTGATGTGGTGTAGGATTAGTGAGGGCGTATAACTGTTCAGGTGCAGGTGTGTGTGTGGGTGCAGGTTTGTCTGCTGGCTATGATGTTACCGTCATTCCTTCCAGAGCTTGAATACTGACAGCCATTAGTTTCTCGCTCTGGGTCTCTCTCTTCTTTGAGATGTTTTTGTCATGTTCTATGGCGGATTCTATGAGGGTATCTATTGTGACTCCCCTCCAGCCAGTCTGTGAGGTCTGAACCCGGGATTTTAGGTTCTCTTTAAGGGCATACATGAGTATGGTGACAATCATTCCCCTGTGGTGAATGCTATCTTTAATATCCTCTAACCCAGTGTACTGGGTGATAGCCTGCAGAGCCCGGTCGCAATAATCTTCTGCAGATTCACTCTCCTTTTGCTTTATGGTGAAAATTTTGCTCCAGTTAACTACTACTGGAAAATATACTCCCAATTGAGTTATAATACGGGTAATGTTACCGTGGTTCACTTGGTCTGTTAAGGGAACGTCACCATCCAATACACAATCCGTGATAAATTTTGTCACGTCGATATTGCGTGGTAGACAAGTCCTTAACACCACACGCCAATCTTTGTTAGTTGGCTCGTGAGAACTACCCAAATTTCTCAAAAATCTTTGACATTTGGCTAATTCCTTCTTGGGGTCGGGGAAATCATTCATGATGGAATTTAGCTCTGCTCTTGTCCAAGGACAATGCATTACCACATCCCTTGTAGGTACAACTCCGTTCGCATCCGCATTCCCATTCGGAACAGTTATTGTCCGGATGGGATGCAGACCGGCCGCATTGCTACCTTTGACCTTATTACCTGGCTTGGGGTTTAGTCTGTTGCTGCAACGTATAGTATTAACAACTTCCTCCATGGGCACAGAGGAGTTTAACACTTCCCGTGCTGTTACTGATGGAGATGGTGGCACCACTTGGGCTTGTCATGGTGCCGCATCTTATATGTGTACAGCATGGGAAACGGCAGACATGACAATAGGCTCATCATCCACATCATAAACATTTTCTTTATGGTTACTTAAGAGAGGGTACAAATTGCTTGTTACATTTTTATAAGTTTTTTCAATAACTGTACCTGCACCCCATCCACATAAGGTGGCGGTGGTGTGTGTGAACTACTGGCAATACCTTCCGCAACGCTACCTTGCCGCACGTGCACGCCATTTTGCGGCTTGCATGCATTGCAACCCAGTGCCGCGGGTGTATTTGCTGGCAATGCGTTCGCAACGCTAGTTTGCGTCGCTTGCACATTTTTAAGCCACGCATCCCCTTCATGCTGCCACAACTTTAAACATTCATAATATTTTACTTTTTTCTCTCGAGAGCGCATCAGACTGATGTGATCCCGGACATTATCTAATACATCTTTATCAAAACTACCAATTCTGGGAAACGGTCTAACACTCTTCATCGTTATTTTAAACCATACGTCACAATACCTTATTGCATAAGTACCATATTTAGTATGCATAATACGATGGGCCGAACCAAGCGGCGCTTCCATTAGCAGCACATCATTGTCTAACATTTCTATTGTTTGCATGGCTCCCATCTTGGGACAACTCCTACGTTTTTCAATAAATATTTAAACTGGTGAAAGACAATCAAGATGCTTTCACTTACCTGCGGACGCCTTTCAAAAAGGGTGTATCCACGAACCCTATGGAGGACTTCTAGATGTCTCCACTCACCTATGGGAGAAAAGCTGCTCCCATGCATAAAATCCCTTTTTGACTACGTTTCAACTGCTAGGGGGTAGCAAAGTACCCTTTATTTTCCAGTTGATTTCATCCACCCTCTCACCAGCTCACAATCATAATATAACCAAAATTATGTGGTTCAATTATAATGTTCAAATAAGCCTAACAGATCACACACATTGATTACTGAATGCTATAATCACGCTGGGGGCCGAACCCTAACAAATATAACAACCCATACACCTGCTTTGTGTAAAGTAAACGGTAAGCTGCTACTGAGTCACTAGGCCAACTCCTGCGCCTAGCACTTAAGGGTCCTACGATACCCTTAACATTTAGGTCCCGTGTTACACCTTAAACAAGTACTCACAGTTACACACTTTTTTCCTGAGCAGAAAAATACACGTTAGCCCAGTTATTGGCAATAATTGAAAAATGTAAACTCAACAGCTTTGTTCAAACACGTGGCAGCACTACCGGAAGTACGTATACGCTATTGTTCGACTAGTCGCATACACAATAATGCGACTACTACACAACCGTATGACTTAACCTTAGCTGCGTACGCAAAACTGCGTCTCTATTACGCGCGCAAAAATGCAACTCAGCCGCGTGCGCAATACTGCGGTGCCTTTTAAGCGTGAAATTCTATCAACAAAGGAAAACAAACTTTTTCCTTTCTTGTCCCTGGATTCTAGTCAGCGTCCCTTGCTCACGCGATAACGGGTAGCGATCTCTCAGCACCGAATGGTTGCAGGTAAAACTGCGTGTGGCCACTATCCACCCTGTGGTGAGATATCGATAACCGTAGGTATATCGTGTGAGTAGGTAAGTGACCTCACTCTACGAGCCCCCAACTAAGGATTCTGGATTTCAACCTCTATACGCACCTACCTATACCTTCTAAAATCTGCCTATAAACCTCTAACATTGACGCTATTTGGGTACGCAGTCATACAGTAAAATAAAGACTTTAGACCTTGAACATGTGTTTCCAAAGCACAAAGTATTATTCAAGTAAAGTACAGTCAGTTACACGCTGTGATCTAAGTACATTTTAGCGCAAAAAATTATACAGACCCAAGATACAGTCATACATACGCACGCGCTCTGGACCAGATACCGGTATCAGCAAGAAACCTCCGTCAATCAGCAATCAGCAAGAAGACTCCAGACTGGGGTCACAACACACACATTTATACCCTTACAGAAACAGACAACACAATAGAGAGGTTTGTTGCTGATCCCATTGGTTCCCCATAGTGGTGCGTTTGTTACATGGCATTTAACAGGTTGATTCAAATGGACACAGAACAGCCTCTAACAGCTTCTTGCCTCTGTTTTCCCGCCTCATGCAAATCTTGGCTGTTGGTTTTACAATGTACATTCTGGTGCTTTAAGTCTCTACGGTCCATAAGTTGTGAATGCATGTTGCGATCTGCACACCGATGATACCGGAAAGCTGTTGAGGAAGTGCAGATCAGTACAATACCAAACATGGCTTACTTATCACGTAGTAAACCTTAGATACCAAAATAGTCTTTATTTCACAGCATTTGTAATAAATGTATAAAACTTGGATCCCATACTTTAAAGCTATGGAACCTTTTTTGTGAGTGTGCATTATGTAAGTATTAGGGATATGGGAAAAGATGCTAGTTAACTTCGGGCAGATGCGTGCGCACTAAGCTAATAAATAGCGTTTTCATACTGGGCCTTATACATTCGCTAATATGCCACATGTTAACAGCGCAACTGTGTGTATTAATGTGTGTATGAGGTATGGTAAAAGATGCGATCGCCTAATGCTAATAATAGCATCGCCATATGTACTTAAGTGTGAGTTTAGCTAAAATGGTGCTGAGCGGCCATTCGCAAAATGGCGTCTTGCCGATCTCATTTCCAAAATGGTGTCTTACGGCCATTCGCAAGATGGCGTCGTTTCGATCTTATTTTATGCTGATCTTGTCTTAGCCAATCATCCAGCTTCGACACTTCTTTCTAACTACCGACCCATCTCTCTCCTCCCATTTGCCTCCAAACTCCTTGAGCGGATTGTCTACAACCGTCTTACCGCTTTTATTTCCTCCCACTCCCTTCTTGACCCTTTTCAGTCCGGCTTCGGTTCTCTCCACTCCACTGAAACTGTCCTCACAAAAGTCAGTAACGACCTCCTTGCAGCGAAATCCAAAGGTCACTACTCTCTTCTCATTCTCCTTGATCTCTTTGCTGCTTTTGACACTGTGGATCACCCTCTCCTGCTGCATATCCTTCACTCCCTTGGTCTACGTGACACTGCCCTCTCCTGGCTGTCGTCCTACCTCTCTGACTGATCCTTCTCAGTTTCCTCTCATGACTCCTCTTCCCCCCCACAGCCTCTTACAATAGGTGTTCCCCAAGGTTCTGTTCTTGGACCTCTCCTATTCTCCGTCTATACTTCCTCTCTAGGTGAACTCATCAGCTCTTTTGACCTCCATTATCATCTCTATGCTGATGATACTCAAATCTACCTTTCCTCCCCTGATCTCTCTTCCTCTCTTCTGACTCGTATCTCCAACTGTCTCTCTGATATCTCTTCCTGGATGTCCCAGTGATTTCTTAAACTTAATATGTTTAAGACAGAGCTGATCGTCTTCCCACCCTCCCACATAACCTCACTTCCCACTATTTCTTTATCAATTGATGGAATAACTATCTCATCTACTCCAAAGGTGCGCTGTCTTGGAGTTATCCTGGACTCATCCCTCTCCTTCAAACCACATATCCAGAACCTTTCACAGTCCTGTTATTTCCATCTCAAAAATATTCTAAGATCAGACCCTATTTCACCCAGGATGCTACTAAAACCCTCATACACTCACTGGTCATCTCCAGATTGGACTACTTTAACCTTCTCCTATCTGGCCTCCCCAAATCCCATCTCTCTCCTCTCCAGTCTATCCTTAATGCTGCTTCATGGCTTATCTTCCTCTCCAAATGCTCTACATCTGCATCCCCTCTATACAAGCCCTCCACTGGATCTCCTTCCCTTTTAGAACCCAATTTAAGGTTCTCACGCTCGTTTACAAAGCCCTCGCCCAATCTTCTCCCATATACATCTCTGATCTCATCTCCCTTCAATCTCCACTCCGCTCTCTTTTGTTCAACTAATGCATGCAACCTTTCATGCCAGCTGATTACTTCCTCCCACTCCCACCTCCAAGATTTTGCCCACACTGCTCCCCACCTCTGGAACTCTCTCCCACTCCCCATCAGATTCTCCACCTCTTTGCAATCCTTCAAACAGGCTCTCAAGACCCACTACTTCATCAAAGCCTTCCAGCTATCATTCTAACTCCCTGCTACTTCCTCCCCATCTACCCCATCTGTGTCAAACCTGTTTGTCTTCCCCTCCCTTTTAGAATGTAAGCTCTTACGAGCAGGACCCTCTACCCTCTTGTGCTTCTCTGTACTTTAGTTTAATCTACTTCTTACTCACCACTAGGGCACCTAACACTTGGTTGCTTATGCTCTGTTACTTATCTGGGTGTTATGGCTGCTAATGTAGCAATATATATTATCCATGTCCTGGTCCTGTATTGTATTGTTCTGTAAGTCACTTGTCTACAATTTGTTTATGTGCTTTGTAAGGTGCTGCGGAACACTTGTGGCACCATATAAATAAATTATAATAATAATAAATGGTTATCCTATAAGAGTTTATACAACTTTATATCATCTTCTGTTACCACAACTGCGTTACTTCCTGCCTGTGAAATCTGGAGTTGCAATTCTCTAGCTTGAACATTTTCAGGTATCTGGCTCCTTCTGGAAGAATATATATTTTTATTTTCCCATATATATTGGCACACAGCATAAACACAGGACCAGCTTTTGTACTCACACTGTATCACACTACGCTTTCAAAATTATTCTTAGCACAGCAAAACATTTCACTTGATGTGGCACCACAATTACCAGTATGTATCAAGCACTTTCACAGCCTTTGCAAGAGGTATCTTTGCTCAGTCAGTACTACAACCTGCTTTAACAAGACAGAGAAACACACTTTATTTTGTCAGCATCCACAAACTAGGTTTTGCACTAATTACCACTTCTCCAGGGCTGAAACTAGGATATCTGTCACCCGGTGCAAGGCAGCAATTTTGCGCCCCCTCCCTTCCCGTACCTGGATTTTGTCCTTGCTCCTCCATAAGGCAGTGCACTAGTCAAACGTCCCTGGTATAGTGACTTACATTATTCCACACACCCTAATGCCCATTACACATTATGCTACACACTATAATGCCTATTACCAAAGTGCCACTTACATATTTGCCCGACACCATTTTATGCCCCACAGTAAGGCTTCTAATTACTTTAATATTACCTGCTCATTGCCAGGGGTTTTATGCTCATTACCAGGGGTTCCATGCTCGTTGCCAGGGGGTTTCATGCTCATTGCTATGGGGTTTATGCTTGTTGCCAGTGGTTATATGCTCGATGCCATGGGGTTTATGCTCGTTACCATGGGGTTTATGCTTGTTGCCATGGGGTTACATGCTCGTTGCCAGGGGGTTTCATACTCGTTGCTATGGGGTTTATGCTCGTTGCCAGGGGGTTTCACAGAAGATGCAGCTTTCAGCATCTTCTCCCGGCACTTGCACTGGTCTAACTGGACTACAGGTCCAGTAGGACCTCTAGTGTCTATCTCCTCCTTGGCGATGGCCATTTTTGGATGGCCATTTTCAGCAGAGTCCATGCGGACGGCTCGTTCGCATGGAATCTGCTGAAAATAGCCATCCAAAAATGGCCGCCGCCAAGGGGGAGACAGACACTAGAGGTCCAATATGGACCTTTAGCATCTGTCTCCTCCTTGTCGGTGGCCATTTTTGGATGGCCATTTTCTGAATCTGCAGCCCCCAAGCCACCGTGAGTCAGCCCTCTTTCACCCCCTGCATTCCGGCACCTGGTGCACGTGCACCTCTAGCCCCCCAGAGTTGCAGCCCTGTCTTCTCTGCTGCAACAAATGTCATAACCACCTGCTTTTCTTTGCAATAACACTTCAACAACTTTGCAAACAATTTTTGTTCCTCTTTAAAAGAAAAAAGTGCTCACTCAACACTTACGTTTTTGAGCTTGCAGACAGGTTGTTCATGTTCAAACAGGCCTTTATCACTCACCCCCTCCTTGGGTTTCATTCAGGTGAGTTCTGTCTCCATAATGCTATGCACCCATTATTTCTGCGTATATATCTCTAGAGGAGTAGCGTGTAGCCAGAGTGCCCGGAGCACGTGCGTGCTACGGTGACCCCCTTTCTCAAGTGTTCAAGGGAGAAGGCGGGTCCATATGGGATTAATGTAAAAATAAAGATATGGGGCAACCCTCTGTAGTGGTGCCCATATGCAGTGCCCCCTGTGCCCCAAGAGAGGACCCCCTTATGCAGGTCTCCAGTAGTGCCCCCAGTAGTGATTCCCCCCTATGCAGTGCCCCTTATACAGTGCCCCCAGTAGTGGTCCCCCCTGTGCAGTGCCCCTTGTGCCCCCAGTAGTAAGCCCCTTATATAGTGCCCCCAGTAGTGGTAACCCTATGCAGTGCCCCCAGTAGTGGTACCCCCTATGCAGTGCCTCGTATTTATAGTGCCCCCAGTAGCAGTCCCCCTCATGCAGTGCCCCCAATAGTGGTAACCCTTATGCAGTGCTCATTAAATAGTGGCCCCAGTTGTAGTCCCCCCCCCATGCAGTACCCTCATTATTGCCCTTTATATAGAGCCCCCAGTAGTGGTCCCCTGATGCAGTGCCCCCAGTGGTAGTCCCCTCCCCCCTATGCAGTGCCCATAGTAGTAGTCCCCTCCCCTTGTAGTGCCCCTATAGTAGTCCCCTCCCCTTGTAGTGCCCCTAGTAGTAGTTCCCCCCTTGTAGTGCCCCTAGTAGTAGTCTCCCCCCTTGTAGTGCCCCCAGTTGTATTCTCCCCCTTTAAGTGCCCCCAGTAGTAGTCCCCTCCCCTTGTAGTGCCCCTAGTAGTAGTCTCCCCCCTTGTAGTGCCCCCAGTTGTATTCTCCCCCTTTAAGTGCCCCCAGTAGTAGTCCCCTCCCCTTGTAGTGCTCCCAGTAGTAGTCCCCCCCTTGTAGTGTCCCCAGTTGTAGTCCCCCCCTTGTAGTGCCCCTAGTAGTAGTCGTCCCCCTTGTAGGTCCCCCAGTACTAGTCGTCCCCCTCGTATTGTCCCCAGTAGTAGTCGTCCCCTTGTAGTGCCCCTAGTAATAGTCATCCCCCTTGTAGGGCCCCCAGTAGTGTCCCCCAAGTAAACACACGTAATAAAAATAAAAACCACTTGCCTGAATCCCCGCTCCGGCCGCCGCCAGCCGTTCCTCCGTCCGTCCTCCCGGGCCAGCCCGCTCTGCATTATGGGAGAGACTATATGAGCGCTGGGTTAGGACTATGAATGCATTCTAATGAATAAAATACTGATATCTGTGATGATCACAGAAAAGATATGAATTTAATGTATATTACAAACAGACATACAAAATGGAATAACAGAAACAATACACAAATGGACTGGATAAGGACCACCTATACACTCCCTGGTGATCACTGAGCAAAAGTCCTCGCTCACATGGAGCAATGAAAAGCAGTGTTCTCACCCTTGGTGGTGGTTGCGGTGGGCTAGCTTCCTTAGCTGTAGGTCCCGGGCTTTGACGCACAGCACCACCGCAAGAAGCAAAACGGGGGAGCCCAGATGGGAATGATGGTGTATCCAAAGCAGTCCTGGTAGCAGAGGTCATCCGCACTGCTTTTCATTGCTCCATGTGAGCGAGGACTTTTGCCCAGTGATTACCAGGGAGTGTATAGGTGGTCCTTATCCAGTCCATTGTGTATTGTTTCTGTTATTCCATTTTGTATGTCTGTTTCTAATATACATTAAATTCATATCTTTTCTGTGATCATCACAGAATTCAGTATTTCATTCATTAGAATGCATTCATAGTCCTAACCAAGCGCTCATATAGATTCACCTATTCTTTGTGTTTTTACTTCAGTATATAGGGAGTTTTATGTGTTACTCCCCAGGTGCATTTTGAGCTGCAGGTTGTTTAGGTTTATTGCTCAAGAACGGGTTTTGCCTTTATCACTTTGAACATTACGGGAGAGACGTCATGACGCCTCTCCCATTACCCACTGCAGGAGAAATAAGATGGAGCCCAGCTCCGGCAGTGGGCGCAGCAGCAGTCAATGAGGTCTTACAGACTCTCATTGGCTGCTAATTAAAACAAACACACTGCTGCCGGGGCCAGCGGCTGGGTGTTTGTCACTGTGTAGTGCTGACCAAACTCCATCCGGTCAGCACTACACGCGCGGTGCAGCTGTGTCACAGAGACACAGACTACCAGCATGGCGCTGCGGCCCGGGGGGCACATGGAACCATGCCCCCCCGGCACAGACCGCCTCTGCCCAGCAGGCTGTCATCTTGGACAGCTGCCACGTACACAGCAGGCGGCAGCTCCAGACACCTTCGGCGCGCTCCACTGGAACCGCCCTCCCTGCGCCCCTGCATATCTCATGTGTAGACATGTTGTTCGTAGATCCTTATGCTGCTGTCCACAATCTACACCATATGTGATATACTGGGGTAATTTTAGCTTGGTAGAGGGGTCAGTGGTTTAGTGTTTAGGTGCATAATAAAGATCCATATGCAGCTCCCATGGTAAAAATGAAATAAATGAAGCTTTAGGGTGCACATCCGCTAGCAGACATTGTAATCGTGCAGTCATTTCACAGTCTGGGCTGTACCTACACTGAACGATCAGTCATTCAGTGTAGGCACATCAATCATCCCCTAACATGTTCAACCTGACGTTATCGTCAGCATGTTTGGGCGATGATTTATGTCGGAAACGACCAACGGGAGCGCGCATTGCTGGTCGTTTCCGCCATTAATGTGCCCGATTCGTGCATGATTCATAAGCGATTGAACGATAACGATATAGTTCATTCGCTCATAGAAATCGGCAAGTGGATGAGCGCCTTTACTGTCAGCTTACAGCATGAAATGGAGAATAAAAACAACCTAGCCCTCACACAAGACACTAGCTCACTGCTCGACCCAGGGCAGCTAGTTTGCATGCAAACAGTCTCAGTCCTGTCTCTCACAGTTCTGGCCACCGGACTTCGGGCCTGGCTTGGCTGCCACAACTTCATATATTTATTTATTATTACCAGTTATTTATATAGCACACACATATTCCAGAGAATATTTGTCCATTCACATCAGTCCCTGCCCCAGTGGAGCTTACAATCTATGGCCCTCATTCAGAGCCGCTCGTTAGCGGCAGTACGCTCGTTCCGAGCGATGTTTGCACATCTGCGCATGCGTACGGTTTTTAGTACGCATGCGCGAACCAGTCAGTGCGGCCGAAAATCGTTGGTACGCAATATAGCGAGTGCCTGCTATTTTGAGTGACAGAATGAGGCGTATGTGGGTGGTAACAGGGGAAGGTGCTTGAAAATGGGGAGTGGAGATCCGAACGCAGGCGTGCTTAAAGGTCAAAACGGGCGTTTTATGGGTGTGCATATTTAAAACAGCAGCGTCAGTGACCACGTCACTGGGTTATTTTATAGCCAGAACTGCTCGCAAATTTGTGGTAGCAAACACCAACCACAAGAATAGCGAGCAGTTCATACGCTGGTCGATGTACTCGATTAATCTAATAAATAGCGGACATGACGTAGGATGCGAGCGGCCAGGGGGCGTTTTTAACAAATAAACGAGCGTATGTTTTGCTCGCTCGTTCAGACTTAGAGGTGTGAACAGACTGCAATGTGCGTACGGATCATTTGAATAGCCACCCCTTGTTTTTAAACGAGCGACCACAAATAGCGAACGGCTCTGAATGAGGGCCTATGTTCCCTACCAGATGTACACGCATATATTACACACTAGGGTTAATTTTTTTTAGTTGGGAGCCAATTAACTACCAGTATATTTTTAGAGTGTGGGAGGAAACCCACGCACGCACAGGGAGAATATACAAACTCCCCACAGTTAGGGCCGTAGTGGGAATTGAACCCACAACATAGACACGGTCTTAGAGATTTGTGGTACTTCCTGCCACCTGCAGATCTGGACACGACTTCCTGGCGTTTACAGCTCCAATGCCCATTGACCTGATTGGTCTGCCTCAGTCCTCTTTGGACTGATTCCACTCAGTAGCCCTTAAGTGTGGTCACACTTTTTCTTCCTGTGTGGGTGGATCCCTCCCCACAGGTGGATCCCTCCCCACACAGCTCACTATCGCCACCTAACTTCATCTTGCAACTCCAGGTACACAGTTACTTGCTCTACCTTATTCTATTTCCAAATATGAATCAGGCCCTTAATCAAGAGACGACACACACTAACATATACTGTATGTGCCCCACTATGTCAACAAATAGAAGGAGACAATTACTGTAAAGCATACCATCAGCCGCATTTACTGACTGAAACTTGGCAATTGACTCTTCTGGGTGTGCAATCAGCAGGTCATTGTGGTAATTCTTAAACATTAGTGGCAGTTCATTCTCGCTGCATTTAAAGGCATCTGTTTCATCTGCAAGTACCAAAGAGAAACAAGGTAAATCATTTGCTGACATGGTGCCTTCCAGAGATTGGGTCCAGCTTCTTTTTTACATAGAAACTGGACAAAGCATATTATTAGAATACCAATTACTACAGGGTTAAATTCTGCTATCAGTATAATAACTTTATAGCTATAATATTAGCTTAATAACCAACAATTTACAGTATAAGATAGTAGATTCAGAAGAGAGAAAGGATGTGGTTTATTGCCATGATTCATCGTAATACTAAACAACATCCTATCACTCTTCCGAATCTATGTTATATTGTAAATTGTTAGAAATTGTTATTTCAGCCATGAATTTGTGTTATACTTTCTATACAACACCTGGTGGTTTTATTGGCTGCATTTCAAAAATTGCATTTCTGTTGTTACCGTGTTTATGAATGAAAGCTATTATGGTTACCTGGGGAACTATTCAAGTTATAAAAACACTGGAAAGGGAAGGAAGTTAGTATTAGCCATGTTTTTAATTAGACTCAGTGTGTTCCCAAACATTTTTTGTATCACGGTGCTCTAGAGTATCAGCACTGCTTTCATGGCACTTCTAAGCCAAAAGCTTGTTAAGAAATTCAGAAAACAATGTAGTAAAGTGAAGTAAATTGTGTTTACCTGTCATCCTTAGGCTCAGTAATGTAGTGGTAGTGGACAGGTTTACACTTCTGTTTGTCCACATTACATTACATTAACCATAATAATTTGATTTGGTGCGGGACCACCAACCTGAGGCACCCCTGCAAGTGTCCCGAGGCACCCCAGGGTGCCACGGCGCACAGTTTGGGAACCACTAAGGTAGAGTAATTAAATGACATATTTTTCACTAAGCAATCTCCTACCACAGCAAACGCCTGCATTTGTGCAGCCACCCCCCCTTCCCCGCCTACAAAACGGTGCGAGCTGTCACTCACCATCAACAGCTGCCCCGACTTGTAGCGAGCCCCACAGCGACTGAAGTTCAGTCGCTTGGCGGGGCTTGCGCATGCGCACGCCGGATGCGGCGCATGCGCCGTGGGGAAACATCGAGCCGCTTGTGAGCGCTGTGCGTTTCATGGGCGTGCATAATTAACATGGAAGCGTCATTGTACACGTCACCTGGTTGTATTTCACACTGCAGTAATCGCAGTGCTTGCGGTGGGATAGTGTCGACCTCAAGGGCTGCGAGCAGCTCCGATGGCTCTTGATGTTACTGATATAGCATACACTTCCTGGAGATGATGTGTGTTGCGAAGGAAAAGTAGGCGTCATTAGACCGGCGATGGGTTTGCACTGCTGCCACTCGCTAAGACATAGTGGGCGTCCTTAAACCATGCCTTGCGATCGCAAAATTTGCATACTCTGCCCCTGATGGCACCTTAGCGAGCGGGTCTGAATTGCCCCCTAGCCCGGTCCCATTCCGGATCCAGTGTACATTCCAAGTCCGGTCCCATTCCTGATACAGTGTACACTCCAAGTCCGGTCCCATTCCGGATCCAGCGTACATTCCAAGTCCGGTCCCATTCCGGATCCAGTTGTGTTTTAAGTCAGGTCCTGCTCTGGCTACAGTCTCTACTCCTAGTCTGGTCCCAATCCGGTCTGAAAGTCTGTACTCTCTAACTCCAGTCTGACTCCAGTATTGACTCCAGTACTAGTTCTATTTTTGCTTAATGCACCTTTCCCTCCAATACTATCCTGCTACATACCTAATAGTACTATAACATCTATGAAGAGGATTTATATTCGACCTTCCTTACTCCAAACTTCCCATACCACCACTGAGCAGGTATCCCGGTCTCTACCAGGCAATCCAGAGTCTCCAGACCTGACAATCATGAGCTACAAGAACTTTTAATTATTAGACACAACATCATTTCTGAATAAGCTCATACAATTATCCCCTATTTATCCTGGCAGTTTTTTATTAAACAGTCTAGATGTTTCTAGCTTGTATACTCTAATTCCTAATAATGAAGGTTTGGAATCAGTTAGGAAAGGGTGTGGATTAACAGATAGACAGTAAAAAGGTCGACAGTGTCTAGATAGACACCAGATGTTAGACAGTCAATAGGTGACTGGGACAAAAGGTTGACACACTAATTGCCGACATGTAAGAAGGTCGATTGGTACAAATGTTCGACGGGATCAAAAAGGTCGACACAAAATTGGTCAACACATGATTTTCCTTTTCTTTTAGCCCTAATCTTCACCCTAACTCTAACCATCGGGTTAGGTGCCTGACCCTAACCTTCCCTTCTAGTGCCTAACCCTAACAAACAAAAAAATCATGTATCGACCAGTTGTTGTTGACCTTTTGACCCCGTCGACCATTTGTACCTGTCGACCTTCTTACATGTCAACCTTTTGTTCCTGTTCACTTTTTGGCCCAGTCGAGCTATTGACTGTCTAACATCTGGTGTCTAACTAGACACCGTCAACCTTTTTACTGTCTATCTATAGTCCGGAACCCGTTAGGAACTTATTAGTAATCATCCTCTTTATTATTGTCCTGGTGTAAATCTATTCCATGAGCTCCTAAAAATAGTTTTGAAATGTTTTTTCTATCATGATGGCAATTTTTTCTTCCAGGTATCTGGGAGTGGGGATGTAGTTATCAGACCGGCGGACAGCATGCTGCCCGTCTGAATCCTGATGCTGAAAGTCCGACACGGGACTTAAGATAGGCGTCAAAATATCGACGCCTATCCTAATACCAATGCTGGAACACAGACAGACGCCAGCACGGACCAGGTAAATATGGGGTATCTTTGCTGTTAACCGCGGGGGGGGGGGGGGGGGGGGTTAGGTTTAGGTAGCATAGTAGAGTCAGTTAGGTTTTTTGGGGGAGATTAGGGGCAGAGTTAGGTTTAGGCAAGAAGGGGGGAGACAGGTTTAGGGACTAAAGGTGAGGGTTAGGATGCAGGGTGTGGAGGGCTAGGATTAGGCTACAAGAAGGGAGGGTTAGGGGGAGAAGGTGGGAGGGTAAGTATACTTACCCATCTCTGTCGGGATACCAACCATCGGGATACCGCTGTCGGTATTTTGAAAGGAGGCAACCCGACTGCCAGCATTACATACCGATTCCCTGGGAGTGGCCCCATTGTACTCTAATACCTACATGTTTTCTGTTTTCAAAGATCCCAGTGTATCTGGTGCTATATTATTTTACACCAGGTACATTGACAATCTGTTTATCATCTGGTCTGGTATCAAGGAGGTCGATTAAGTTTTCTTTTTGTAGTCATGACAAATCAGTTAATTTTCTGAATGTTGAAATGGTTTGGATGGAACTTTGATAGTTACATCCCTATACTCTGCTACTGAATGTAATTAAATTTTGCATTACAAAAATTTCCATCCGAGGACCTGATTCAGCTAGGATCGCAAATGCGATTATGCACGCAATCGGATGATTTTTGCGTGCTGCGCATGCATCGCAGTGCATGAACACTCCACTGCAATTGGGACTGCGACCGCATTGGCTACACAGGCCCATCGCAGAGTGATTGACAGGAAGTACCGTTTGGGGATGGTGACGGGGGAGAGGTCGACGAAACGCAGGCGTGCCAGTGCGTTTGAACGCCGTTGCAGGGACGTGCATAAATTATCCACTGCAATGCCATACACAGCTTGGCCTTTCACTGCGTGCGCCGAGGTTATCAATTTCTGAGTTAGGTCTGACCATGTGGCAGTGTGCGTGAGGCTCCGATTGTACTCAATGTTACCGATGGTTTTGCAGTCTTGCTAAACATTACGGATGTGTGTAAAGCAAGGTGGGCATCCTTAAGTTGTGCTTAGAGATCGCAGTGAGACTGCGCGCGTAATCGCTATTACAATCGCATCTGCGATCCTTGCTGAATTAGGGCCTGATTCAGAGTTGGGAATAGAGAGAGAGATAGCACTTAACTGTGTATCTGGACAAACCATGTTGCAATGCTAGGGGTGTAAATACATAATTTATTTTTTGCATGTAGGGTAAATACTGGCTGCTTTTACATGTAGCCCACAAATACTACACAGCTTTATTATTACTCTAGAATTTAGATGTCAGTTTGGACACATTCCTCCCAAATCTAGATCTCTCTGCACATTTTAAATCTGCCCCACCTGCAGTGCAGCATGGTTTCACCAAGATGATCAGTTGAGAGAGATATCTCTCTGTATTCCCAAGTCTGAATATAGGCCCTTAGTCCACTAAAATTAGCATTTCCTTATTCTCAGTTTATCAGACCCAGGAGGATGTGTAGTGATCCAGCTACAAGAGAACTTCAGATTGATACTACGTTAGTACATTTCTTGCTAGAGGTTATTACAATACCATAATTGAAACCAAAAAGAGAGTGTTATCTTGTGAGCATTTGGTTTCTCACAACATCCAGGCATCTAAGTCCAAATATTTACCAAGGGTTAATACATTTAATATATCAAGTAGAGGCATCAGTGCTACATCAAAAAAACTTGTCCCATTGTTAAATATGACCCTGACTTGAATCTGCAGGATACTCAAATCATGTCCTGTTATTAAAGAGGTCGCAACCTCAGAGACTTCCCTATTGTACTGTAAGTCAGACAATACTAATTTAGGAGATGATGTACAGACTAATTTTCTTATGCCAAGGAAGGGATGATTTAATTGTCGTAAATGTCTGATGTACAGATATTTAACTCCAGGGCACAGCTTTAATCATCCTATTAGTGCTAAAAAAAAAATTATATTAAATATCATCTTACATGCACCACAATGCATGCTATATATTTAATTGCTTGCCCTTGTGGGTTGAGTATACGGGTAAAACTGATAAACAGTTTAGGGAGTGAATGGCGCTACATAGATCTGCCATCCGCACGGCTGTTGCCAATGGTTCTAGTGACCAGCAAGTTTCACGTTATTGATTACTAGAAGGATATAATTTATCCACATTGCGTTATATGATCATGATCATATCCCTCATCCTATTAGAGGGGGTGACAGAACGCGACAATTACTACGCTGTGAGTCGCGTTGAATATATAAATTAAATACTTGAATCCCTCATGGACTCAACAAATCTTTAGGACTTCATTGCTTTTGTGGGATCAAAAGGAATCAAATATAACCCTATGGCAGACCTCTTACCGGACCTACGACACCCAGCATGTCATTAGCTGTCTGGCTGGGACTCCATGTATGTGGTTTTCATTTTTTTTACATAAATTGTTGATTCATAACAGCAATTTATTCCTAGTATGCATATTTTATACTTATTTGATGTCTTATTTCTGTATTTGATTATTGCTGTTTTTTTATCTCAATTGTTTTCTGGTTGTCTTGGTGATGGTCTCACAGTGGTGATGTCATCTAACTGTGCCGTAATCTTCTAAGCTTAGTTTTACACATGTGATCTCTGGGCTCTGAACTGTACATTGAAACATTGGTACATCTGGATTTCCTGCTGGTATGACAGTGTATGCGGTTTCAATCCCAGCTGTCGGGATGCTGGCGCTCAGAATGCCGGCCCCGGAATCAAGACACCAGTCAGAATCCCGTTGCTGGCATCCCGACGGTAAGTAGTGGGGTTAGGGAGAGGGTTGGGGCTTAGAGTTAGGCACTAGGGAGAGGGTTAAGGTTAGGCACTAGGGGTGGGAGGGGTGGAGGTTAGGTTTAGACACTGGGTGGAAAGTTAAGTTTAGGGTTTGGGGTGGGAGGGTTAGGATATTTACCGACAGGTGTTGGTATCCTAACCCTGCCAGCATGCCGGCATCAGGATTTTGAACAATGGGATCCCAAGCCCCGGCATTCAATACCCAACCCGCACTATTCCCTGTGCAAATAACTGCAACTGAGAAATAGGGCCTGTACACAGAAGTATATACATATAGGGTCATAGCAAATTACTAAGCTAATGAATAGCGTTTTCATACTGGGCCTTATACATTCGCTAATATGCCACATGTTAACAGCGCAACTGTGTGTATTAATGTGTGTATGAGGTATGGTAAAAGATGCGATCGCCTAATGCTAATAATAGCATCGCCATATGTACTTAAGTGTGAGTTTAGCTAAAATGGTGCTGAGCGGCCATTCGCAAAATGGCGTCTTGCCGATCTCATTTCCAAAATGGTGTCTTACGGCCATTCACAAGATGGCGTCGTTTCGATCTTATTTTATGCTGATCTTGTCTTAGCCAATCATCCAGCTTCGACACTTCTTTCTAACTACCGACCCATCTCTCTCCTCCCATTTGCCTCCAAACTCCTTGAGCGGATTGTCTACAACCGTCTTACCGCTTTTATTTCCTCCCACTCCCTTCTTGACCCTTTTCAGTCCGGCTTCCGTTCTCTCCACTCCACTGAAACTGTCCTCACAAAAGTCAGTAACGACCTCCTTGCTGCCAAATCCAAAGGTCACTACTCTCTTCTCATTCTCCTTGATCTCTTTGCTGCTTTTGACACTGTGGATCACCCTCTCCTGCTGCATATCCTTCACTCCCTTGGTCTACGTGACACTGCCCTCTCCTGGCTGTCGTCCTACCTCTCTGACTGATCCTTCTCAGTTTCCTCTCATGACTCCTCTTCCCCCCCACAGCCTCTTACAATAGGTGTTCCCCAAGGTTCTGTTCTTGGACCTCTCCTATTCTCCGTCTATACTTCCTCTCTAGGTGAACTCATCAGCTCTTTTGACCTCCATTATCATCTCTATGCTGATGATACTCAAATCTACCTTTCCTCCCCTGATCTCTCTTCCTCTCTTCTGACTCGTATCTCCAACTGTCTCTCTGATATCTCTTCCTGGATGTCCCAGTGATTTCTTAAACTTAATATGTTTAAGACAGAGCTGATCGTCTTCCCACCCTCCCACATAACCTCACTTCCCACTATTTCTTTATCAATTGATGGAATAACTATCTCATCTACTCCAAAGGTGCGCTGTCTTGGAGTTATCCTGGACTCATCCCTCTCCTTCAAACCACATATCCAGAACCTTTCACAGTCCTGTTATTTCCATCTCAAAAATATTCTAAGATCAGACCCTATTTCACCAAGGATGCTACTAAAACCCTCATACACTCACTGGTCATCTCCTGATTGGACTACTTTAACCTTCTCCTATCTGGCCTCCCCAAATCCCATCTCTCTCCTCTCCAGTCTATCCTTAATGCTGCTTCATGGCTTATCTTCCTCTCCAAATGCTCTACATCTGCATCCCCTCTATACAAGCCCTCCACTGGATCTCCTTCCCTTTTAGAACCCAATTTAAGGTTCTCACGCTCGTTTACAAAGCCCTCGCCCAATCTTCTCCCATATACATCTCTGATCTCATCTCCCTTCAATCTCCACTCCGCTCTCTTTTGTTCAACTAATGCATGCAACCTTTCATGCCAGCTGATTACTTCCTCCCACTCCCGCCTCCAAGATTTTGCCCACACTGCTCCCTACCTCTGGAACTCTCTCCCACTCCCCATCAGATTCTCCACCTCTTTGCAATCCTTCAAACAGGCTCTCAAGACCCACTACTTCATCAAAGCCTTCCAGCTATCATTCTAACTCCCTGCTACTTCCTCCCCATCTACCCCATCTGTGTCAAACCTGTTTGTCTTCCCCTCCCTTTTAGAATGTAAGCTCTTACGAGCAGGACCCTCTACCCTCTTGTGCTTCTCTGTACTTTAGTTTAATCTACTTCTTACTCACCACTAGGGCACCTAACACTTGGTTGCTTATGCTCTGTTACTTATCTGGGTGTTATGGCTGCTAATGTAGCAATATATATTATCCATGTCCTGGTCCTGTATTGTATTGTTCTGTAAGTCACTTGTCTACAATTTGTTTATGTGCTTTGTAAGGTGCTGCGGAACACTTGTGGCACCATATAAATAAATTATAATAATAATAAATGGTTATCCTATAAGAGTTTATACAACTTTATATCATCTTCTGTTACCACAACTGCGTTACTTCCTGCCTGTGAAATCTGGAGTTGCAATTCTCTAGCTTGAACATTTTCAGGTATCTGGCTCCTTCTGGAAGAATATATATTTTTATTTTCCCATATATATTGGCACACAGCATAAACACAGGACCAGCTTTTGTACTCACACTGTATCACACTACGCTTTCAAAATTATTCTTAGCACAGCAAAACATTTCACTTGATGTGGCACCACAATTACCAGTATGTATCAAGCACTTTCACAGCCTTTGCAAGAGGTATCTTTGCTCAGTCAGTACCACAACCTGCTTTAACAAGACAGAGAAACACACTTTATTTTGTCAGCATCCACAAACTAGGTTTTGCACTAATTACCACTTCTCCAGGGCTGAAACTAGGATATCTGTCACCCGGTGCAAGGCAGCAATTTTGCGCCCCCTCCCTTCCCGTACCTGGATTTTGTCCTTGCTCCTCCATAAGGCAGTGCACTAGTCAAACGTCCCTGGTATAGTGACTTACATTATTCCACACACCCTAATGCCCATTACACATTATGTTACACACTATAATGCCTATTACCAAAGTGCCACTTACATATTTGCCCGACACCATTTTATGCCCCACAGTAAGGCTTCTAATTACTTTAATATTACCTGCTCATTGCCAGGGGTTTTATGCTCATTACCAGGGGTTCCATGCTCGTTGCCAGGGGGTTTCATGCTCATTGCTATGGGGTTTATGCTTGTTGCCAGTGGTTATATGCTCGATGCCATGGGGTTTATGCTCGTTACCATGGGGTTTATGCTTGTTGCCATGGGGTTACATGCTCGTTGCCAGGGGGTTTCATACTCGTTGCTATGGGGTTTATGCTCGTTGCCAGGGGGTTTCACAGAAGATGCAGCTTTCAGCATCTTCTCCCGGCACTTGCACTGGTCTAACTGGACTACAGGTCCAGTAGGACCTCTAGTGTCTATCTCCTCCTTGGCGATGGCCATTTTTGGATGGCCATTTTCAGCAGAGTCCATGCGGACGGCTCGTCCGCATGGAATCTGCTGAAAATAGCCATCCAAAAATGGCCGCCGCCAAGGGGGAGACAGACACTAGAGGTCCAATATGGACCTTTAGCATCTGTCTCCTCCTTGTCGGTGGCCATTTTTGGATGGCCATTTTCTGAATCTGCAGCCCCCAAGCCACCGTGAGTCAGCCCTCTTTCACCCCCTGCATTCCGGCACCTGGTGCACGTGCACCTCTAGCCCCCCAGAGTTGCAGCCCTGTCTTCTCTGCTGCAACAAATGTCATAACCACCTGCTTTTCTTTGCAATAACACTTCAACAACTTTGCAAACAATTTTTGTTCCTCTTTAAAAGAAAAAAGTGCTCACTCAACACTTACGTTTTTGAGCTTGCAGACAGGTTGTTCATGTTCAAACAGGCCTTTATCACTCACCCCCTCCTTGGGTTTCATTCAGGTGAGTTCTGTCTCCATAATGCTATGCACCCATTATTTCTGCGTATATATCTCTAGAGGAGTAGCGTGTAGCCAGAGTGCCCGGAGCACGTGCGTGCTACGGTGACCCCCTTTCTCAAGTGTTCAAGGGAGAAGGCGGGTCCATATGGGATTAATGTAAAAATAAAGATATGGGGCAACCCCCTGTAGTGGTGCCCATATGCAGTGCCCCCTGTGCCCCAAGAGAGGACCCCCTTATGCAGGTCTCCAGTAGTGCCCCCAGTAGTGATTCCCCCCTATGCAGTGCCCCTTATACAGTGCCCCCAGTAGTGGTCCCCCCTGTGCAGTGCCCCTTGTGCCCCCAGTAGTAAGCCCCTTATATAGTGCCCCCAGTAGTGGTAACCCTATGCAGTGCCCCCAGTAGTGGTACCCCCTATGCAGTGCCTCGTATTTATAGTGCCCCCAGTAGCAGTCCCCCTCATGCAGTGCCCCCAATAGTGGTAACCCTTATGCAGTGCTCATTAAATAGTGGCCCCAGTTGTAGTCCCCCCCCTATGCAGTACCCTCATTATTGCCCTTTATATAGAGCCCCCAGTAGTGGTCCCCTGATGCAGTGCCCCCAGTGGTAGTCCCCTCCCCCCTATACAGTGCCCATAGTAGTAGTCCCCTCCCCTTGTAGTGCCCCTATAGTAGTCCCCTCCCCTTGTAGTGCCCCTAGTAGTAGTTCCCCCCTTGTAGTGCCCCTAGTAGTAGTCTCCCCCCTTGTAGTGCCCCCAGTTGTATTCTCCCCCTTTAAGTGCCCCCAGTAGTAGTCCCCTCCCCTTGTAGTGCCCCTAGTAGTAGTCTCCCCCCTTGTAGTGCCCCCAGTTGTATTCTCCCCCTTTAAGTGCCCCCAGTAGTAGTCCCCTCCCCTTGTAGTGCCCCCAGTAGTAGTCCCCCCCTTGTAGTGTCCCCAGTAGTAGTCCCCCCCTTGTAGTGCCCCTAGTAGTAGTCGTCCCCCTTGTAGGTCCCCCAGTACTAGTCGTCCCCCTCGTATTGCCCCCAGTAGTAGTCGTCCCCTTGTAGTGCCCCTAGTAATAGTCATCCCCCTTGTAGGGCCCCCAGTAGTGTCCCCCCAGTAAACACACGTAATAAAAATAAAAACCACTTGCCTGAATCCCCGCTCCGGCCGCCGCCAGCCGTTCCTCCGTCCGTCCTCCCGGGCCGGCCCGCTCTGCATTATGGGAGAGACTATATGAGCGCTGGGTTAGGGCTATGAATGCATTCTAATGAATAAAATACTGATATCTGTGATGATCACAGAAAAGATATGAATTTAATGTATATTACAAACAGACATACAAAATGGAATAACAGAAACAATACACAAATGGACTGGATAAGGACCACCTATACACTCCCTGGTGATCACTGAGCAAAAGTCCTCGCTCACATGGAGCAATGAAAAGCAGTGTTCTCACCCTTGGTGGTGGTTGCGGTGGGATAGCTTCCTTAGCTGTAGGTCCCGGGCTTTGACGCACAGCACCACCGCAAGAAGCAAAACGGGGGAGCCCAGATGGGAATGATGGTGTATCCAAAGCAGTCCTGGTAGCAGAGGTCGTCCGCACTGCTTTTCATTGCTCCATGTGAGCGAGGACTTTTGCCCAGTGATTACCAGGGAGTGTATAGGTGGTCCTTATCCAGTCCATTTGTGTATTGTTTCTGTTATTCCATTTTGTATGTCTGTTTCTAATATACATTAAATTCATATCTTTTCTGTGATCATCACAGAATTCAGTATTTCATTCATTAGAATGCATTCATAGTCCTAACCCAGCGCTCATATAGATTCACCTATTCTTTGTGTTTTTACTTCAGTATATAGGGAGTTTTATGTGTTACTCCCCAGGTGCATTTTGAGCTGCAGGTTGTTTAGGTTTATTGCTCAAGAACGGGTTTTGCCTTTATCACTTTGAACATTACGGGAGAGACATCATGACGCCTCTCCCATTACCCACTGCAGGAGAAATAAGATGGAGCCCAGCTCCGGCAGTGGGCGCAGCAGCAGTCAATGAGGTCTTACAGACTCTCATTGGCTGCTAATTAAAACAAACACACTGCTGCCGGGGCCAGCGGCTGGGTGTTTGTCACTGTGTAGTGCTGACCAAACTCCATCCGGTCAGCACTACACGCGCGGTGCAGCTGTGTCACAGAGACACAGACTACCAGCATGGCGCTGCGGCCCGGGGGGCACATGGAACCATGCCCCCCCGGCACAGACCGCCTCTGCCCATCAGGCTGTCATCTTAGACAGCTGCCACGTACACAGCGGGCGGCAGCTCCAGACACCTTCGGCGCGCTCCACTGGAACCGCCCTCCCTGCGCCCCTGCATATCTCATGTGTAGACATGTTGTTCGTAGATCCTTATGCTGCTGTCCACAATCTACACCATATGTGATATACTGGGGTAATTTTAGCTTGGTAGAGGGGTCAGTGGTTTAGTGTTTAGGTGCATAATAAAGATCCATATGCAGCTCCCATGGTAAAAATGAAATAAATGAAGCTTTAGGGTGCACATCCGCTAGCAGACATTGTAATCGTGCAGTCATTTCACAGTCTGGGCTGTACCTACACTGAACGATCAGTCATTCAGTGTAGGCACATCAATCATCCCCTAACATGCTCAACCTGACGTTATCGTCAGCATGTTTGGGCGATGATTTATGTCGGAAACGACCAACGGGAGCGCGCATTGCTGGTCGTTTCCACCATTAATGTGCCCGATTCGTGCATGATTCATAAGCGATTGAACGATAACGATATAGTTCATTCGCTCATAGAAATCGGCAAGTGGATGAGCGCCTTTACTGTCAGCTTACAGCATGAAATGGAAAATAAAAACAACCTAGCCCTCACACAAGACACTAGCTCACTGCTCGACCCAGGGCAGCTAGTTTGCATGCAAACAGTCTCAGTCCTGTCTCTCACAGTTCTGGCCACCGGACTTCGGGCCTGGCTTGGCTGCCACAACTTCATATATTTATTTATTATTACCAGTTATTTATATAGCACACACATATTCCAGAGAATATTTGTCCATTCACATCAGTCCCTGCCCCAGTGGAGCTTACAATCTATGTTCCCTACTAGATGTACACGCATATATTACACACTAGGGTTAATTTTTTTTAGTTGGGAGCCAATTAACTACCAGTATATTTTTAGAGTGTGGGAGGAAACCCACGCACGCACAGGGAGAATATACAAACTCCCCACAGTTAGGGCCGTAGTGGGAATTGAACCCACAACATAGACACGGTCTTAGAGATTTGTGGTACTTCCTGCCACCTGCAGATCTGGACACGACTTCCTGGCGTTTACAGCTCCAATGCCCATTGACCTGATTGGTCTGCCTCAGTCCTCTTTGGACTGATTCCACTCAGTAGCCCTTAAGTGTGGTCACACTTTTTCTTCCTGTGTGGGTGGATCCCTCCCCACAGGTGGATCCCTCCCCACACAGCTCACTATCGCCACCTAACTTCATCTTGCAACTCCAGGTACACAGTTACTTGCTCTACCTTATTCTATTTCCAAATATGAATCAGGCCCTTAATCAAGAGACGACACACACTAACATATACTGTATGTGCCCCACTATGTCAACAAATAGAAGGAGACAATTACTGTAAAGCATACCATCAGCCGCATTTACTGACTGAAACTTGGCAATTGACTCTTCTGGGTGTGCAATCAGCAGGTCATTGTGGTAATTCTTAAACATTAGTGGCAGTTCATTCTCGCTGCATTTAAAGGCATCTGTTTCATCTGCAAGTACCAAAGAGAAACAAGGTAAATCATTTGCTGACATGGTGCCTTCCAGAGATTGGGTCCAGCTTCTTTTTTACATAGAAACTGGACAAAGCATATTATTAGAATACCAATTACTACAGGGTTAAATTCTGCTATCAGTATAATAACTTTATAGCTATAATATTAGCTTAATAACCAACAATTTACAGTATAAGATAGTAGATTCAGAAGAGAGAAAGGATGTGGTTTATTGCCATGATTCATCGTAATACTAAACAACATCCTTTCACTCTTCCGAATCTATGTTATATTGTAAATTGTTAGAAATTGTTATTTCAGCCATGAATTTGTGTTATACTTTCTATACAACACCTGGTGGTTTTATTGGCTGCATTTCAAAAATTGCATTTCTGTTGTTACCGTGTTTATGAATGAAAGCTATTATGGTTACCTGGGGAACTATTCAAGTTATAAAAACACTGGAAAGGGAAGGAAGTTAGTATTAGCCATGTTTTTAATTAGACTCAGTGTGTTCCCAAACATTTTTTGTATCACGGTGCTCTAGAGTATCAGCACTGCTTTCATGGCACTTCTAAGCCAAAAGCTTGTTAAGAAATTCAGAAAACAATGTAGTAAAGTGAAGTAAATTGTGTTTACCTGTCATCCTTAGGCTCAGTAATGTAGTGGTAGTGGACAGGTTTACACTTCTGTTTGTCCACATTACATTACATTAACCATAATAATTTGATTTGGTGCGGGACCACCAACCTGAGGCACCCCTGCAAGTGTCCCGAGGCACCCCAGGGTGCCACGGCGCACAGTTTGGGAACCACTAAGTTAGAGTAATTAAATGACATATTTTTCACTAAGCAATCTCCTACCACAGCAAACGCCTGCATTTGTGCAGCCACCCCCCCTTCCCCGCCTACAAAACGGTGCGAGCTGTCACTCACCATCAACAGCTGCCCCGACTTGTAGCGAGCCCCACAGCGACTGAAGTTCAGTCGCTTGGCGGGGCTTGCGCATGCGCACGCCGGATGCGGCGCATGCGCCGTGGGGAAACATCGAGCCGCTTGTGAGCGCTGTGCGTTTCATGGGCGTGCATAATTAACATGGAAGCGTCATTGTACACGTCACCTGGTTGTATTTCACACTGCAGTAATCGCAGTGCTTGCGGTGGGATAGTGTCGACCTCAAGGGCTGCGAGCAGCTCCGATGGCTCTTGATGTTACTGATATAGCATACACTTCCTGGAGATGATGTGTGTTGCGAAGGAAAAGTAGGCGTCATTAGACCGGCGATGGGTTTGCACTGCTGCCACTCGCTAAGACATAGTGGGCGTCCTTAAACCATGCCTTGCGATCGCAAAATTTGCATACTCTGCCCCTGATGGCACCTTAGCGAGCGGGTCTGAATTGCCCCCTAGCCCGGTCCCATTCCGGATCCAGTGTACATTCCAAGTCCGGTCCCATTCCTGATACAGTGTACACTCCAAGTCCGGTCCCATTCCGGATCCAGCGTACATTCCAAGTCCGGTCCCATTCCGGATCCAGTTGTGTTTTAAGTCAGGTCCTGCTCTGGCTACAGTCTCTACTCCTAGTCTGGTCCCAATCCGGTCTGAAAGTCTGTACTCTCTAACTCCAGTCTGACTCCAGTATTGACTCCAGTACTAGTTCTATTTTTGCTTAATGCACCTTTCCCTCCAATACTATCCTGCTACATACCTAATAGTACTATAACATCTATGAAGAGGATTTATATTCGACCTTCCTTACTCCAAACTTCCCATACCACCACTGAGCAGGTATCTCGGTCTCTACCAGGCAATCCAGAGTCTCCAGACCTGACAATCATGAGCTACAAGAACTTTTAATTATTAGACACAACATCATTTCTGAATAAGCTCATACAATTATCCCCTATTTATCCTGGCAGTTTTTTATTAAACAGTCTAGATGTTTCTAGCTTGTATACTCTAATTCCTAATAATGAAGGTTTGGAATCAGTTAGGAAAGGGTGTGGATTAACAGATAGACAGTAAAAAGGTCGACAGTGTCTAGATAGACACCAGATGTTAGACAGTCAATAGGTGACTGGGACAAAAGGTTGACACACTAATTGCCGACATGTAAGAAGGTCGATTGGTACAAATGTTCGACGGGATCAAAAAGGTCGACACAAAATTGGTCAACACATGATTTTCCTTTTCTTTTAGCCCTAATCTTCACCCTAACTCTAACCATCGGGTTAGGTGCCTGACCCTAACCTTCCCTTCTAGTGCCTAACCCTAACAAACAAAAAAATCATGTATCGACCAGTTGTTGTTGACCTTTTGACCCCGTCGACCATTTGTACCTGTCGACCTTCTTACATGTCAACCTTTTGTTCCTGTTCACTTTTTGGCCCAGTCGAGCTATTGACTGTCTAACATCTGGTGTCTAACTAGACACCGTCAACCTTTTTACTGTCTATCTATAGTCCGGAACCCGTTAGGAACTTATTAGTAATCATCCTCTTTATTATTGTCCTGGTGTAAATCTATTCCATGAGCTCCTAAAAATAGTTTTGAAATGTTTTTTCTATCATGATGGCAATTTTTTCTTCCAGGTATCTGGGAGTGGGGATGTAGTTATCAGACCGGCGGACAGCATGCTGCCCGTCTGAATCCTGATGCTGAAAGTCCGACACGGGACTTAAGATAGGCGTCAAAATATCGACGCCTATCCTAATACCAATGCTGGAACACAGACAGACGCCAGCACGGACCAGGTAAATATGGGGTATCTTTGCTGTTAACCGCGGGGGGGGGGGGGGGTTAGGTTTAGGTAGCATAGTAGAGTCAGTTAGGTTTTTTGGGGGAGATTAGGGGCAGAGTTAGGTTTAGGCAAGAAGGGGGGAGACAGGTTTAGGGACTAAAGGTGAGGGTTAGGATGCAGGGTGTGGAGGGCTAGGATTAGGCTACAAGAAGGGAGGGTTAGGGGGAGAAGGTGGGAGGGTAAGTATACTTACCCATCTCTGTCGGGATACCAACCATCGGGATACCGCTGTCGGTATTTTGAAAGGAGGCAACCCGACTGCCAGCATTACATACCGATTCCCTGGGAGTGGCCCCATTGTACTCTAATACCTACATGTTTTCTGTTTTCAAAGATCCCAGTGTATCTGGTGCTATATTATTTTACACCAGGTACATTGACAATCTGTTTATCATCTGGTCTGGTATCAAGGAGGTCGATTAAGTTTTCTTTTTGTATTCATGACAAATCAGTTAATTTTCTGAATGTTGAAATGGTTTGGATGGAACTTTGATAGTTACATCCCTATACTCTGCTACTGAATGTAATTAAATTTTGCATTACAAAAATTTCCATCCGAGGACCTGATTCAGCTAGGATCGCAAATGCGATTATGCACGCAATCGGATGATTTTTGCGTGCTGCGCATGCATCGCAGTGCATGAACACTCCACTGCAATTGGGACTGCGACCGCATTGGCTACACAGGCCCATCGCAGAGTGATTGACAGGAAGTACCGTTTGGGGATGGTGACGGGGGAGAGGTCGACGAAACGCAGGCGTGCCAGTGCGTTTGAACGCCGTTGCAGGGACGTGCATAAATTATCCACTGCAATGCCATACACAGCTTGGCCTTTCACTGCGTGCGCCGAGGTTATCAATTTCTGAGTTAGGTCTGACCATGTGGCAGTGTGCGTGAGGCTCCGATTGTACTCAATGTTACCGATGGTTTTGCAGTCTTGCTAAACATTACGGATGTGTGTAAAGCAAGGTGGGCATCCTTAAGTTGTGCTTAGAGATCGCAGTGAGACTGCGCGCGTAATCGCTATTACAATCGCATCTGCGATCCTTGCTGAATTAGGGCCTGATTCAGAGTTGGGAATAGAGAGAGAGATAGCACTTAACTGTGTATCTGGACAAACCATGTTGCAATGCTAGGGGTGTAAATACATAATTTATTTTTTGCATGTAGGGTAAATACTGGCTGCTTTTACATGTAGCCCACAAATACTACACAGCTTTATTATTACTCTAGAATTTAGATGTCAGTTTGGACACATTCCTCCCAAATCTAGATCTCTCTGCACATTTTAAATCTGCCCCACCTGCAGTGCAGCATGGTTTCACCAAGATGATCAGTTGAGAGAGATATCTCTCTGTATTCCCAAGTCTGAATATAGGCCCTTAGTCCACTAAAATTAGCATTTCCTTATTCTCAGTTTATCAGACCCAGGAGGATGTGTAGTGATCCAGCTACAAGAGAACTTCAGATTGATACTACGTTAGTACATTTCTTGCTAGAGGTTATTACAATACCATAATTGAAACCAAAAAGAGAGTGTTATCTTGTGAGCATTTGGTTTCTCACAACATCCAGGCATCTAAGTCCAAATATTTACCAAGGGTTAATACATTTAATATATCAAGTAGAGGCATCAGTGCTACATCAAAAAAACTTGTCCCATTGTTAAATATGACCCTGACTTGAATCTGCAGGATACTCAAATCATGTCCTGTTATTAAAGAGGTCGCAACCTCAGAGACTTCCCTATTGTACTGTAAGTCAGACAATACTAATTTAGGAGATGATGTACAGACTAATTTTCTTATGCCAAGGAAGGGATGATTTAATTGTCGTAAATGTCTGATGTACAGATATTTAACTCCAGGGCACAGCTTTAATCATCCTATTAGTGCTAAAAAAAAAATTATATTAAATATCATCTTACATGCACCACAATGCATGCTATATATTTAATTGCTTGCCCTTGTGGGTTGAGTATACGGGTAAAACTGATAAACAGTTTAGGGAGTGAATGGCGCTACATAGATCTGCCATCCGCACGGCTGTTGCCAATGGTTCTAGTGACCAGCAAGTTTCACGTTATTGATTACTAGAAGGATATAATTTATCCACATTGCGTTATATGATCATGATCATATCCCTCATCCTATTAGAGGGGGTGACAGAACGCGACAATTACTACGCTGTGAGTCGCGTTGAATATATAAATTAAATACTTGAATCCCTCATGGACTCAACAAATCTTTAGGACTTCATTGCTTTTGTGGGATCAAAAGGAATCAAATATAACCCTATGGCAGACCTCTTACCGGACCTACGACACCCAGCATGTCATTAGCTGTCTGGCTGGGACTCCATGTATGTGGTTTTCATTTTTTTTACATAAATTGTTGATTCATAACAGCAATTTATTCCTAGTATGCATATTTTATACTTATTTGATGTCTTATTTCTGTATTTGATTATTGCTGTTTTTTTATCTCAATTGTTTTCTGGTTGTCTTGGTGATGGTCTCACAGTGGTGATGTCATCTAACTGTGCCGTAATCTTCTAAGCTTAGTTTTACACATGTGATCTCTGGGCTCTGAACTGTACATTGAAACATTGGTACATCTGGATTTCCTGCTGGTATGACAGTGTATGCGGTTTCAATCCCAGCTGTCGGGATGCTGGCGCTCAGAATGCCGGCCCCGGAATCAAGACACCAGTCAGAATCCCGTTGCTGGCATCCCGACGGTAAGTAGTGGGGTTAGGGAGAGGGTTGGGGCTTAGAGTTAGGCACTAGGGAGAGGGTTAAGGTTAGGCACTAGGGGTGGGAGGGGTGGAGGTTAGGTTTAGACACTGGGTGGAAAGTTAAGTTTAGGGTTTGGGGTGGGAGGGTTAGGATATTTACCGACAGGTGTTGGTATCCTAACCCTGCCAGCATGCCGGCATCAGGATTTTGAACAATGGGATCCCAAGCCCCGGCATTCAATACCCAACCCGCACTATTCCCTGTGCAAATAACTGCAACTGAGAAATAGGGCCTGTACACAGAAGTATATACATATAGGGTCATAGCAAATTACAGAAATTACCGTAGGCTTCCATCTTCCCTAAATGGCAATCTGAAAATAAAAGGCAAAATAAAAAATTAGAATTTGGCAGTGGAACACAGTCATTATACTAGTACTATATAAAGCAGTGCTGTTGTAATGTAAAGCTCCATACACACGGAGCGATCAGACAGATCAGACAATGATAAAGATATTGGGCCTGATTCAGAGCCGTTCGCTATTTGTGGTCGTTCGTTCAAAAACAAGGGGTGGCTATTCAAATGATCCGTTCGCAAATTGCAGTCTGTTCCCACCTCTACGTCTGGACAAGCGAGCAAAACATACGCTCGTTTATTTGATAAAAACGCCCCCTGGCCGCACGCACCATACGTCATGTCCGCTATTTATTAGATTAATCGAGTACATCGTACAGCGTATGAACTGCTCGCTATTCTGTGGTTGGTGTTTTCAATCGCTATTTTGCGAGCAGTTCTGAGTTAAAAAAAAACAAGTGACGTGGTCAATGACGCTGCTGTATTAATTATGCACTCCCTTAAAACGCCCGTTTTGACCTTTAAGCACGCCTGCGTTCGGATCTCCACTCCCCGTTTTCAAGCACCTTCCCCTGTTACCACCCACATATGCCTCATTCTGTCACTCAAAATAGCAGGCCCTCGCTATATTGCGTACCAACGATTTTCGGCCGCACTGACTGGTTCGCGCATGCGTACTAAAAACCGTACGCATGCGCAGATGTGCGAACATCGCTCGGAACGAGCGTACTGCTGCTAGCGAGTGGCTCTGAATGAGGGCCATTGTTGTCTGATCGCCCTGCATGTGCTGGATGTTCGATATCGAACATCCAGCACATGCACCAACCCCCAAACGACTATAACGACCCGCCAGCAACGATCACGGGGGTCCTATAGTAACCAGGCTAACCTGGTCGATATCAACCAGGTTGGCCTGCATGCATGGGTAATGCCCGCGCATCGACCATCGTTTGGGGGTTGTAAGGGTCCAAAAACAGGACAACATAGCTGGAAGGTTTATAGTGATTTACAGGTAGTAAGATGTCCCTCAGTAATGAACGCACTGCAGTTCTCCTGACGGCTGACAGCTCCCCCTTCTTGAATACACTCCCATCCCTGTTTTATAATTTGAAGACAAGGATAGGCTATGCTGAGGCCAGGTAGTGGTAACTTGCATGATAATTCCACACATTTTAAATGTTTAAGATGGACTTAGGTCTATTTGGTAACAATGTAATGGCCTCTTCCCTCATTTCCTCAGCATAGAGCTGAATTGCAGAGCAGACTAATACATGATTGTACTCCCTCCCCAACCCGCATCACAATATAGAAAGTACAGAAGTTAAATTCAATTGTTAAAGCCTGTGAAGTTAGCACATTTTAAAAAGTGATACATTATCTCAAAGTAGTTTGTACCTTGGTAGCATAACCATACATGTGGAAACACCCCATAATTTATACCATGCCTGAAAAAGTACCATCTATAATTTATTACATATTGTGATATGAGTCTGATAATGGCATGACCCATTACTCCCACTATTTATTATTTAATGAAAAGTATATATTTGACATTACTATACACTATGTACTATTACTTTTACTTGTGAAACATGAACCATTACTATTCTTTTTCTGTCTCCTCTACACTTTTCAAGATACAACACCAATTTAATAGACTCACCACCTGGAATATTACATAGATTGTTAAATATTCTTGAGTGCCATAAATTACATACTGTATGCCTGCTATTTTGAATGTAACAACCAATATGTCATAACAAATCACACAAAGTTCCTAATTGTACTTCAGAACAATAAGTCCCTCCAAGGATTGGAAAATGTATCAGAGATTGATGCTATATGTATAAAGCCCAGTAGGCGCTATAGAGTAAAATAATTGCAACTTACTGTACAGACAGGTTGCTTTGTAGCACAATGTTGTGCCTTGATATCCTTTGATGATTATATCTTGAGAGTCCCCTTCAGTCCAAGGGTAGTGTAATCACCCTGCAAATCTGGAGCACTTGGCCAGCGGGTAAGCTCTAAGGAAGGTAGCTGTAAATGTAGGAGTGAAGGCAGTCAGCTGAGATAGGTTGCTTTAAGGCACAATATTGCAACCTGGAACTCCTTTTATGGAATATCTCTGAGTGTGGCTTTCAGTCCAGTGGCAGTGTAATCACCATGCAAATCTGTATTGACCAACAGTAAAACTCCAAGAGCAGCAGTCGTGTAATCAGCAGTATTGTAAGGAATATAAAGTTGTGGCGGATAAAACAGTATAGAACAAAAAGCTGTTTCTGGGTGAGCCTGCAGTGACAGTCATATGAGGATCTCGATGCGTTTCTCTGTGCTCAGTCACGGTTTCATCAGAAACATACTTCCTGGAAATACAATAAGAATATACATGAAGATGTGTTATGCAAGGACCTGAAGTTGGACTTGTGTGGAGGGAAAGCAGTAGGTACAAGCACACATATGAATCTCAGTAATGGGCCTCACCCTTTACCTGCTGCCGAAAGAGAGCACATGTGCAGAGTCTTTGGATCTCCTGTGCAGACACCATCTTTCCAAATATATCACCCAAAAATGGCAAATCACAGCGGGTATTATTTTTGAGACCATGCATTATATTGGGCCAGAGGAGTTTTCTGTTAACACCTGTGAAGTGATGGGATTCCATTTCTAGAAAAAGACTTGCTACTTGTACTGCATCCACCACCTAAATGATATGCGTTTATTTCTGTGTAGGTTGTTTTATCTAATAAAATGAATGGACACTTGTGATGGCATTTTTATAGTTTATCCTTACTTCCTAGAGCCTATCGTTTCTAACTTTTAATAAGATTTCAGCATAGGCATTTTGTTATTACCATGTTCCATGTCAAACAAGTTACATGAGAATCTATAATAATGCATGTGGTTTGTTAAAAACAATTGATAAATAATGTAGTGTCATTTCTTTGAATACATATGGTCACTTTCTTTTTAAAGCTTTCTGTGTTTTTTAATGGTTAAAATACAAAATAAAAGCGCAAGGTGTAAAGGAGAGCAGAGAAAATCACATTAACGTACAAGCATTGTGAAATACAAAGACAATAAACTCGACATGCAAGAGATACATGATAACAGAGGAATCGGTTAATTTTTAAATGCTAACCAAATGCCAACCACCAATTTGAGACTATGTGAAACAATGCAAAACAATATGACACAGGTGGAGGTTGTGGAAAATCTGGAAGGTTGAAAAAATTACTAATCAGTGTGAACTGTCAGGAGCCGGCAGCCAATCAGCAGGCGCTAAATGAAGAGCGGCCGCTGATTGGCTCCGGCTCCTGACCAGGCCATGAGGGAACTGTCAGGAGCCGGAGCAAAATCAGCGGGTGCTCTACAGTTAGTGCCCGCTGATTGGCTGCTGGTTTCAGACAGGTCACACTGATCAGTCAGGAGCTGGGTAGCGGTTTAATAGGGGTATTCAACATGGAGCGAAAACTCAGTTACCTGCAATGTTTTCGCACCGCTGACGTCATTTTCGGAGGTTTTGATTTTACACCGTATTCAATGTCAAAGACTTTTCGCAGGTTTGAAAAGTCTATGAAAAAAAACGGGGATAACTTTTCACCATTGAATAGGTGGTGAAAAAAAGTGCAGAATTGGGGTTTAGGGGTGCAGGCTTAAAAAAAATAGCCTGCACCCCTGGGAATGACATTTTAAAAATAACTGTGTCAAAAAAAAAATAGGGACACCCCAAATAATTAATGTAAAAATTGGGGTGTAAAAAACAAAATGGGAAAAAAGTGTTTAAAAATAGTGAAATAGGTTCAGGGCTATTCTGCAAGTATGCGGCAGGTGTATTCTAGAATAGGCTATTAGCGGCAGGTGCATAGTTACAGAATTTTTAAAAACATACTTTAGGGACATAAAAATATGCTAGTACCCATTTTCATGTACCCCAAATTTGATGGGACCACTTAAAAAAACGAAAAAAATAACCTAAGTGCTCTTCTGCAACACTTCTTCAACGTCGGGAAAAAACACCTGCTGCGGCTATTTAAATCCCGAATTACAATTGCAGGCTAAAACGGGGGTACCCATAGTGATCCCCCATGTTTTTACAACTTTAGAGGGGTCCTACAATTCCATAAAAAATTCATTTTTTTATGCAGATCCCACTTCGCACCTTCCCGTTTTCGTAGGTTCTATATTGAATACGGGGATAAAGCGGGCGCGCGCCCGATACTTTATCCCAGGAAAATCTCCGATATGCAAAGTAAACTTCAACAGCGAAATTAACATTCCATATTGAATACCCCTGTAAGTGGTCACACACATACACCGTTACAGTAAGTATATGGATCGGCTTCTGTTTTTTTATTTTGCAAAGACCACTGGATGCTATGGAGACCAGTGCAAGGATGGAGGTGAGTATAAGATCTTTATTCCAGGTACTCCAAATGGATTCTATATGGGAGAAGTGGACAGACCTGCTGGCAGTAGGTATGTGTGAATGGGATAGGTAGGTGTGTAATAAAGCTGTACTATTTATGGTGTGTGTGTACTGTTTTTTTTTTAACTATTTAATTTACAGTGGGTTTACGGGTGCCGGCCGCTTGCTGGCACTGACAGTTCCACACATCCAAAGGGCAGGCATGCTGGCACCTGTAGTTCCACTGTAAAGTACAATAGTTTATAACATATTTAACACATTATTAACCCCGTACTCACTGCTCCAGGGTTGCGGGAAAGAGTCCTGGGCTTCAGCACAAGCCTGGGGTTTCGGGAGAGGGGGGACCCCTTTTTGGGGGATCCCCACCTCCCCTGAGATCCCCGACTTGGGCTGACAGGCTTGGGGTGTTAACGATTTGGCCATGGAGTCCTGGTGATAGGGTCTCTTGGCTGTGGCATTACACCCCAGTCGGTTTGGGTTCGGTGCTGGTTTTAAATATAGGGGGACTCCTACGCAACCAGGTGTTGGCTCCTAAATTACGGTGGAACCCTACTCATTTTGTTCCCCGTAATTTTAGGAGCCAGAACTGGCTGACAAGCCTGGGGCTGGTTATGTCTCTTTGGGGGGGACCCTACATAATTTTTTTTTTTTTACATTTAACCCATTTTTTACATCTACAACACATAAGCACCTTCACATATCTCACTGATATGTGCAGGCTACTTGCTCGGGAGAGTTTTGCAGGGAGAAAATACTGCAATTTCGGGTGAGTAATCTCCTTCAAAACGTGCTACTCGGGGGAGATATCTCGTTCTGCTTCACCATCAGCAAACTCACTCTCAGCTAAACTCACTTCTTTGTAAATTTGTGAGCTTCAGGAGCCTCAAATCACCTGAGTTTCGGCGATGCTAATCGAGTTGATCAGACTCGATTCTTGGTAAATTGACCCCAAAATTTCTTAAAAATGTCTAGTGCTTAAATCTAAATGTCTACGCACAAATTAGTTTCGATACACTTTACCCATACTGTATGTATGAGCTGGAATCGGTATGAATCACCGCCGGACGCAATCCCGACAGCGGCTGCCCGACATGGGTGAAAATCCCGATCGTCCCCAGATAACTATTTACTAACCTAACCTCCCCCCCTAACCCTCCTTAGGGGTGCCTAACCCTAACCTTCCCCCCAGTGCCTAACCCTAATTCCCCCTCAAAGTGCCTAAACCTAACCCCCCCTTCCCCGCTGCCTAATCCTAAACCCCCAGGGGGGTGCCTAACCCTAAGTCCCCCCCGGGGGTGCCTAACCCTCCCTCCCCCTTGCCTAACCCTAACCTCCCGGGGGAGTGCCTAACCCTAAGTCCCCCCCCCGGGAGTCCTAAACCTAACCCTCCCCCCCCAGCGGCCGTCCGCAGCGGCGCCCGGCACCACTTCGAATGGGATGTTGGTAAAATGACAGGTGTCTAGATGTAGATGCCGGTCATTTAACCCTCGCCGGGATAAAGCAGTCGTGAAGCCGGCTGTCGGGATTATGTCCACCGGCTTCCCGACTGCATACCGTATGAGCCATATATGTTCCTGGCAGAATCAAAATGTTCACCTTACTTTAAATTAGTAGTTGAAGTAGGTTATTTCTGGGAAGATTGAATATCTTAAAGTGACCATATTAAGATTTCATAATGTATAGTACACTTGCCTACTCTCCTGAAAGTTGCAGGAGGCTCCCAATTTTTCGGGCAGTCCCCCGCACCTCCGTAAGAGTAGCCGGATCTCCTGCATCCTGCCCATCTCGTAGTGAAGTGGGCAGAATGGTGAGGTAATACCATCGGGAATCGCGATCAGTGGGGAGGGAGCGGGGCTAAAATGATGTGATTGTGTCATTTTAGCTCTGTCCCCTGCATAAGGTCATGCAGATCGCAGCATTTTGCTGCGATGGAGGCGGGGCCTAATGCCGTGATAGCCCGGCTCCACCCCCCAAATTTGTCAGCTTGCATCTCCGCTCCGGGCTTCTACCGGTGAGTAGACAGAAAATGTACGCAAATATGGTGTATAGAAATATATCTAGTGACTGATAGAAGCACTGAAAAGAAACAAGTGACTTGGCACTTAGGGCCTGTTTAGGATCCACATGCAAATATCATCATAGTTGATAGGCTAAGAGACGCCCACTAAAAGCATCGCACATCGGCCGCTCATGCACAAAACAGGGGACACCGAACGCAGATCCGGCAGCCATCAGTCTTCTCAGCAAGTCTAAGCTGTCACAGACACAGAGGGCTCTCCTGTAGCAAGCAAGGATGCAGTGGCTAACCTATGCACGCCCTGAAAGCAGTGTTTAAACAGTCCGAGATGGCTGCATTTTTCTAACCACCTCCTATTACATCCCCCAAACGCTGACTACCTGTCGCTCACTTTGAGTGAATCCTCTGTGAGTGTGTGATCGCACAATTGCTGCGTGTGTGCAGTACTGCCTTCATGCATGTATAATGGCTAGCAATCGCTCAAACTGCGTAAATATCGGCATTGCGTGCAGATCTGAATTAGGCCCTTACTGCAGGCTACAGAACTACAGAAGCGTGACAAACCAGACAACCTGCCATTGTGCACCTGTTATTGCCTTTCTGTTACCTGCAGTATAAGCAAATATTTACATATTACAGCAGCTTTCTCTTACCTTAATGCAGAACCTTGCAGTTCTCTTGCATAAATGGACAAGCCTGTTGTAGCTCTTGTCAGTTTTATACTACCTACTGAACTGGTTTGTATAAAAATATTGTATGCTCTGCAAAACATCTACTCACAATGGTCTATTACATACTAGTAGTAGGGACTATCCCTTTTCTTTTTCTACCTATCATAAAAATGTGACTAATGGGTTTTTCCAGATTATGCAACATACCCACTTGTCGAGTGCGCCAAATAAGATTTTTTTTTCTCTGTCATTAGTGTAATTTCCTTTGTATCCATTGCCAACATTCCACAGACATAGGCAAACTTTGTAGTTATCAATGTTCAACTTCTGCTTTAACAGCAGCTGGTGTAATTCAACTACCAAAGTGCCACAGTTGCTTGTACTATTTGTTATACCTAGGTTGTTTCTTTTCTTTATTTTGCAAGATGTCTCGAGTACTAACTTTGTGTGGCTTTTGAGGTTTATATAGCCAGACATCAACCACACTTTTTTTCTGTAAAGTTTTAGTAAAAGTTTGTACATTTTTATAGCGTCTGCTACAAAAAGAAAAAAAACCCAACCAAAATGCCACACCATTCTGTACTGCATGACGTGCATCTGTTTCCTGCCACAACTTGGCACTCACATTTTTAAAACATTGCCATGAACCTGTCCACTTCCCCTTTTGGCATCAGGCAGATGTCACAGGGATGAGCAGTAAATGATTATAATTATGTTGGGAAGATCTTCACCTGCAGTTTGTCTCCCTTAATCAGAATCATATGAATATGTTACATGTAAAAGTGTATAACAATCTAAGTAAACTTCAGTAAAATGTTATTATTTGTAGCCGCCTTGGTATGGGCAGTGTTATGTACAGTAGCCCCCCCCCCCCCCCGTTTAGTGGCAGTGTGAAGTTTATATAGCCCCTTGGCACTTGGATCACTTTCACTTTGGCTAGCTCAGTTCTCTTCATGTCATGCTCTGTTCTTTAAAGTAAACAGGTTATCCTGCATGTGTTAATAATTTGATAGGTGAACACATCTGACACAGGAGTAGTAGCACAGTACAAACACAGTTAAAAAAATGGATGCCAGACAATCTCCCAGGATAAAATAACCATGCAGTCAATTGATATCTATTTAGCTCAGCTCTCTACAGTAGTCCACCTGAAGTCAGTGTTATGCATACTGTAGCTGACGTTATCTCTGCTACATTACTGTCGCTCACTCTACATTCGGACTTATAGTACATACACACGGTCAGATTTTTCTTCAGATCTGAACGATAACGATTTAATAAATCATTCAATCATTCATATCTGAAGGAAAATCTGACATATCTGTCAGATGAACGATTTGAACGATGCGCGTTCCCGATGATCAGATAATGATATCTGACATCTGATGTGTCTGCAGTCAATTTGGACGATTCCATTCATTTTAATGCAGTCAAAAATCGTTCAGTCGTTCAAATCTTTAGTAAAATCATTCAAATCGTTCAATCGTTCATCTGACAGATCTGACAAATCTGACCGTGTGTATGCTCCATTAGACGTCACCCGACGCTGCACGATCTCTCCCAGCTGGCTCCGCTTCCATTGCTCCGGTGACACACACATGGAGTTGATATCCACAACTCCGCCCTTGGCCCCCCGTGCCGCTTGGACCTTCAGCGGGCAGCAGGCCAAGCATGCAGTGCATTTCCATCTCCAGACGGCAGATTGTTTACTTCACATCAGCCTGCAAGGCAGGACAGGCGCTACTCAGCTGCTCTGCTGGGACGCCGGCATGCAGCTTCCACTCTACAGGTAGTAGGATTCTACTGTTACCTGATAATTGATACGAGGCTTTCATTGCCCTGAGCCATTCCATTTCTAGCTGGATTAACATTATGCATACATGCTTTCTATTATATTTTTTCTCTATATATCACTTTACATTCATCTGAGGTCTGCAGTCTTCCAGTATTGAGGACAAACACATTATAACTAAGCGAGGGCACTCCAGCATGCATTGGCTCAACTAGAGACTTTACTTTTAAATATCAAACCAGCTCTTTAAAATCCTGACTATTCTGCCTCAGATCGTACCACAAATTAACACACCATGGGACTGGCACCTTCTAACCCATTAGAGGTCACCCACACTAATGAATTAAAGGGGCTTTGCACATATATTCCTCCACCAGGGCCATAAATAGGAGTGTGCAACTGGTGCTACAGCGTACAGTAAGGATATGTTGGCACAGCTGCAAACAGATGCAGACCCGCACAGAGATGCTTATGCCACTGTCTCAGTAACATCAAATGTGGGTGCTTGAAGACTGGTGCAAATAGATGCTAATGATTATTAAAGTCACCAGCAGGGCCGCTATCAGGAATTAATGGGGCCTAGTACAGGTGGATCATGCAGGCCCCTATCCCAAGGCCCAGAGGGTGCAAAGTGTGGCGTGTTGAGTGATTTAACAAATGAGAATTGTACTTAACTGCCATCCTTAGATTCACTTATGTGGCGTTGAACATGGGTGTGCTTCCCTTCATCAGCATTTCTTATAGGCAGCCACTGTCATGTTCATATATACAAAATTCAGAAGATGAGGATGGAAAGACATAAAGAGGGGTGAAGTGTAAGACGCGGGGGGAGAAAAGTGTGGCATAAGAGGAAAGAGAATGGTGGGGGCAGACAGGAGAAGGTGGATGGGAAACAGATGGGATTAGGAGAAAGATGGAATAATGTGACAAAGAGGAAGAAAGAAAGTGACAAGGGTCAGAGACACACGTGGAATGGATGAGGGACAGAGGCACACATGGGGAGTGGATGATTGTAGAGGCATACATGGGCAGTGGGTGTGGGGCAGAGACACTTGGGGAGTGGGTGAGGGGTAGAGACACACATGGGAAGTAGATGAGGAGCAGAGGCACACATGGGGAGTGGATGAAGGGCAGAGGCACACATGGGGAGTGGATGAGAGGAGAGGCATACATGGAGAGTGAGGAGGGGCAGGGACACACATGGAGAGTGGGGAGGGGCAGGGGCACACGTGGGGAGTGGAGGGGAAGAGGCACACATGTAGATTTGATGACGGGTAGAGGCATACAGGGGGGGTGGGTGAGGGGCAGAGACACTTGGGGAGTGGATGAGTGGTAGAGGCACACATGGGAAGTGGATGAGGAGCAGAGGCACACATGGGGAATGGAGAAAGGGCAGAGGCACACATGGAGAGTGTGGAAGGGCAGGGGCACACGTGGGGAATGGATGAGAAGAGGCACACATGTAGATTAGATGAGGGGTAGAGGCATACATGGGGAGTGGATGAGGGGCAATGGCATACATGGGGAGTACAGTGTCAGGCAAAGACTCATATGGGGGTAGATAGGTCAGAGGCACACATGGAAAGTGGAAAAGGAGCAATGGCACACATGGGAAGTGGGGGAGGGGCAGAGGCACACATGGGGTGTGGAGTTGGGAGCAGAGTAGGGATGAACATCGATGGTCGATGTTTGCCGACCATCAATGTTTTTCTTGCGATGTTAGTGTTTTTACCATTCAATGGCAGCATTTAAATGTTTGCCGCCATCAAATGGTAATCATTCGATGGTGTTCCAATGGTGCTTCTATTCTTTAAATCCTAAATGCTATGCCTCCCCTGGCTACTCTGTGCTGTCTCTGCATCTCAAAATCTTCATGGCTCATACTGCTGGGGTCGTTGGAGGCTGTCTCTCACTGCCTCAGATGTGACCCTCAGCCCCTCCCCTCTCTCTAGACTGCTGCTAGCTCTGATTGGCTCTCACTGTCTCAGAGAACCTATCAGTGTGCAGCCCTGGCCCTGCAGTAGCTGTCACTCACAGACATCTACCAATGTTTACACCAGCAGAGATGGACAGTAATGTCTCTGCTGGTGCTGTAAGGTTTGTTTTCCAGTATATCCAATTCCTCCTTCATGATCCTACATTGTCCCTTCCTTCACCTATAACACATCTGAGCGGCACAAACACGTGGCCCATCTAGGAGTGACACTGCAGTGGCAGACAGGATGGCGGTTTGAAAAACTAGGCCCCAAACAGTACATAATGCAAAGAAAAAAAAGAGGTTCAAGATGGAATTGTCCTTGGGCCCTCCCACCCGCCCTTATGTTGTATAAACAGGACATGCACACTTTAACAAACCAATCATTTCAGCGCCAGGGTCTGCTACACGACTGTGGCTGAAACGATTGGTTCATTTGGGACCCCACAAAACAAGCTGGCAATTAATCTGTCCCTGCACAAACTGGCTCCATGGAGGCAAGATGTCGTCCTCATCCTCCTCATCCACCGATTCCTCACCCTCTTCAGTGTTGTGTAGATCCTCATCCTCACAGAGTATTAATTTGTACCCGCTGAAATCCACCACCACAGGTCCCTCTGTACTTTCTGGAGGCTGGTCTCCCTGGAAGAATTGGTAATTCATTTTGATGAACATCATCTTCTCCACATTTTCTGGAAGCAACCTCCTATGCCGTTCGCTGACAATTTTCCTGGCTGCACTAAATAATCTTTTGGAGTACACACTGGAGGGGGGGGCAACTTAGGTAAAATAGAACCAGTTTGTACAGGGGCCTCCAAATTGCCTCTTTTTCCTGCCGGTACAGGTACGGACTGTCTGACATGCCTACTTGGATGCTGTCACCGATGTAATCCTCCACCGCTCTGTCAATGGTGACAGTATCATATGTAGTGACACAGCACAGAGTAGCCAGGGGAGGCATAGCATTTAGGATTGACAGTAGACATGTCAGAAATTGTTGCCAGGTCCTTCAGTCCGGACCAGATGTCCAAACTTGGTCCTGTCTGCCCTGCATCACCGCCAGCGGGTTGCTTAGGATATCTAAGTTGTTTCCTGGCAGCCCCAGTTGTGGGAGAAAATGAAGAAGGAGCTGTTGACGTGTCACGTTCCGATTCAGCTGACAGTGTTTTCACCAACAGGTCTTTGCACCTCTGCAGGCATGTGCCGTCGGAAAGAGAGAAACCACGTAGGATTTATACCTAGGATCGAGCAAGGTGGCCAAAATGTAGTGGTCTGACTTCAACAGATTGACCACCCTCGAATCCTGGCAAAGCGAATGAAGGGCTTCATCCAAAAGTCCCACATGCCGAGCGGAATCGCTCCATCTTAGCTCCTCCTTCACTTTCTCCAGCTGCTTCTGCAAAAGCCTGATGAGGGGAATGACCTGACTCAAGCTGGCCGTGTCTGAACTGACCTCACGTGTGGCAAGTTCGAAAGGCTGGAGAACCTTGCACAACACGGAAATCATTCTCCACTTCGCTTGAGTCAGGTGCATACCCCCTTCTTTGCCTATGTCATAGGTGGATGTATAGGCTTGAATGGCCTTTTGCTGCTCCTCCATCCTCTGAAGCATGTTGATTTTAAAATGAACCTCTATATAAACCTGCCTATACTTCTAAATATCGAAGCATATAGAGGGTTGAGTTTCACCGCGTCACAACCTCTTGCTTCAGGTGATGGCGGGGCAGGTTCAAGAGTGTTTGCTGGTGCTCCAGTCTTTGGCACGCAGTTGCTGAATGGCGAAAGTGGCCAGAACTTTTTCGGGCCACCCAAAGCATCTCCTGCACGCTCCTGTCGTTTTTCAGAAAATTCTGCACCACCAAATTTATTATGTGAGCAAAACATGGGACGTGCTGGAATTTGCCCAGAAGTAATGCCCGCACAATATTGGTGGCATTGTCAGATATCACAAATCCCCAGGAGAGTCTAAGTGGGGTAAGCCATTGGGCGATGATTTCCCTCAGTTTCTCTAAGAGGTTGTCGGCGGTGTGCCTCTTACTGAAACCGGTGATACACAGCGTAGCCTGCCTTGGAACGAGCTGGCGTTTCTGTGTTGCTGCAACTGGTGACGCTGCTGTTGTTGCTGCATTCGGCCATACATCTACCCACTGGGCTGTCACAGTCATATAGTCCTTATGTCCGTGGTTAAGTGGACATTGGGTACAACCGCATTTTTTAGGACACTGATGACACTTTTTCTGACGTCTCTGTACATTCTCGGTATCGCCTGCCTAGTGAAGTGGAATCTAGATGGGATTTGGTACCGGGGACACACTACCTCCATCAATTGTCTAAATCCCACTGCACTAATGGCGGATACCGGACGCACGTCTAACACCAAAATAGCGGTCAAGGCCTCAGTTATCCACTTTGCTTCAGGATGACTGCTGTCGTACTTCATCCTCCTCGCTAAGGACTGTTGGAGGGTCAATTGCTTAGTAAAAGAAGTAGTGGTGTTCCTACTTCCTCTCTGGGATGATGAACGACTCCCAGCAGCAACAGCAGCAGTGGCAGCAGTTGTCGTAGCAAAGCAGGATCCTCCAGAGGAATCACGGATAGGAGAGCCAGTCATGCCAGTGACATGGCCTGCAGGACTACTTCCGATCCTGATTGAGGAGGAAATTGTTGAGGAAGGAGTTGATGGTGTGGTTTGCAGGCGCTTGGATGCAACAGGAAAAAGGGATTTAGGTGTCCCTGGACTGCTTACGGTCTTAGCCACAGTTTCTGAACTTGACAGTAACTTTTTATGAACGTGCTGCAGGTGACGTATAAGGGAGGATGTTCCTAGGTGGTTAACGTCCCTACCCCTACTTAATCCACCTTTACAAGACAGTTGTTGTCCGGATTTGGATAGAAATATTTCAGACCAAAGAGGCGGAATATTTGGTATTCTGCCCAGGCATGACCGTGATGGGCTTTTTCATCCCACGGACAACAACTGTCTCCCCCGGTGCCTGATTTAAACAAACCACCTCACCATCAGAATCCTCCTCGTCAACTTCCTCCTCAGTGCCAGCTACACCAATATCCTCATCCTGTTGTACTTCAGCAGTGACATCTTCAATTTGAATATCAGCAAAGTAGACTGTGGGTGCTCCTTTCAGCACTTGCAGAGGACGTGCAAATGGTGGAAGGAGCCACCTCTTCCCGTCTAGTATTGGGAAGGTCAGGCATCGCAACCGCCACCACACTTGGACTCTCCTTGGGGATTTGTGATATCTTTTTAGAATTAGAATGCACAGTTCTTTGCTGTGCTTTTGCCAGCTTAACACATTGAATTTTTCTAGCAGGAGGGCTTCCATCGTCATGTGAAGCTGAACCGCTAGTCATGAACATAGGGAAGGACCTTAGCCGTTCCTTGCCACTCCGTGTCATAAGTGGCATATTGGCAAGTTTACGTTTCTCCTCAGACGATTTAAATTTATTTTTTAAGGTTATTTTCCTGAACTTTGGCTTTTTGGATTTTACATGCCCTCTACTATGACATTGGGCATCGGCCTTGGCAGACGACGTTGTCTATGTCATGACTAGTGGCAGCAGCTTCAGCATAGGCAAACGCAGGGGGGGTTTCCATCTGCCTGGAAACCCCCCTCCTCAGCTCACACCATGACCACAATAGAAATAGTAATATAATAGAATTTTACTAGTGCTGCATGTTCTTCTCAGTATCACAAATGAAATAATTAGCACCACGTGTGGATCTTTTAACATGTATCATCCAGTAATATATAACCTGTGCACCAACTAGGAGATCTGGAAAACATTCACTGTTAGGGATGTACTGCTATAGAGCACAATATGTACATATATGTCCATGGCAATGCTAGGTTATTCTGCTGCTCCCCTAGACTCCCAGAATTGCTCTAATACTCTGGAATGGTGCCTACATCTAAAATAAAAACATTCAGCTCAGGCAGGATGTCCCTACTAATGGCTTACTGTGATCCCTGGTCCTCTATATGCTGGAATTATGACGCACAATATACTTTGTATGATGCATATTAAAGCTGGTTAAGTGCTAATTTTACCCTACTTATGGACAGGCCACACACACTCTAAAGTCAAGCATATAGAAAACCCCTCTAGAAATCCTGCGTTTGCCACTGGCTTCAGCACTAGGAGGAAGTGATTCTTGACCTTTCCCTATTTTATCCTCCAAATGTTTGTCCTCCATTATTTTTATGGAGTGAATCATCCCTTTAAAAATATTTTTTTGGAGGGGGCAGCAGCCCTCCTTGACAGACAGCAGCACAGGACCCCTGCGCAGCTATGCCGATGACAGGTGTGTTTTTTTATGACAGTGACAGCTACACCAATGACAGTGACAGGTGTTTTTTTTTCTGCACAGTGACACCAATGACAGTGACAGTGACAGCTACACCGATGACAGTGACAGCTACACCGATGACAGTGACAGGTGTTTTATTTTATGACAGTGACAGGTAAACTGATGACAGTGACGGGTGTTTTTATGACAGTGACAGCGACAGGTACACCGATGACAGTGACAGCGACAGGTACACCGATGACAGTGACGGGTGTTTTTTTTATGACAGTGACAGCTACACTGATGACAGTGACAGCGACAACTACTCCGTTGATAGTGACAGGTGTTTTTTTATGACAGTGACAGCTAGGCCAATGACAGTAACAGCTACGCTGATGACAGTGACACGTGTTTTTTTTTTCTGCGCAGCTATGCAGATGACAGTGACAGTGACGGCTACGCCGATGACAGTGACAGCGACAGCTACGCCGATGATAGTGACAGCGTCAGCTACACCAATGACAGCGACAGCTACGCTGATGACAGTGACAGGTGTATTTTTGTTTTCTGCGCAGCTACGCCAATGACAGTGACAGCTAGGCCGATGACAGGTGAATTTTTTTTTTTCGGGGCAGCAGCCCTTGACAGACAGCAGCACAGCACTGGACAACAGTAGCCAGCCAGTCCCTATAGTCAGCATCAGCAGCAACCAACACACAAATGGCAGCGATTGCGGGACCTTTTATAGAATCCAAAACCCGTGAAGATTCGACAGCGGGATGATGACGTTTTGCCCCAATTTCAGATCCGAGCCAGGTGGGAAAACCCGAGCGTGACTTGGATCGGGGGGGTTCAGACAGTGACAGGTGCTGTTTTTATGACAGTGACAGCGACACCGATGACAGTGACAGGTGTTTTTTTTTATGACAGTGACAGCGACCGATATACCAGCTATACCGATGACAGTGACAGCTACACCGATGACAGTGACAGGTGTTTTTTTATGACAGTGACAGCGACAGCCACACCGATGACAGTGACAGGTGTTTTTTTTTATGACAGTGACAGCGACAGCTATACCGATGACAGTGACAGCTACACCGATGACAGTGACAGTGGTTTTTTTATGACAGTGACAGCGACAGGTACACTGATGACAGTGACAGCTACACCGATGACAGTGACAGTGGTTTTTTTATGACAGTGACAGCGACAGGTACACTGATGACAGTGACAGCTACACCGATGACAGTGACAGGTGTTTTTTTATGACAGTGACAGCTACACCGATGACAGTGACAGCTACACCGATGACAGTGACAGGTGTTTTTTTATGACAGTGACAGCTACACCGATGACAGTGACGTGTTTTTTTCATGACAGTGACAGCGACAGCTACACCGATGACAGTGACAGCTACACCGATGACAGTGACAGTGACAGCTACACCGATGACATTGACAGCTACACTGATGACAGTGACAGCTACACCGATGACAGTGACAGGTGTTTTTTTATGACAGTGACAGTGACAGCTACACCGATGACAGTGACGTGTTTTTTTCATGACAGTGACAGCGACAGCTACACCGATGACAGTGACAGCTACACCGATGACAGTGACAGTGACAGCTACACCGATGACATTGACAGCTACACTGATGACTGTGACAGCTACACCGATGACAGTGACAGGTGTTTTTTTTTATGACAGTGACAGCGACCGATATACCAGCTATACCGATGACAGTGACAGCTACACCGATGACAGTGACAGCTGTTTTTTTATGACAGTGACAGCGACAGCCACACCGATGACAGTGACAGGTGTTGTTTTTATGACAGTGACAGCGACACCGATGACAGTGACAGGTGTTTTTTTTTATGACAGTGACAGCGACCGATATACCAGCTATACCGATGACAGTGACAGCTACACCGATGACAGTGACAGGTGTTTTTTTATGACAGTGACAGCGACAGCTACACCGATGACAGTGACAGGTGTTTTTTATGACAGTGACAGCGACAGCTACACTGAGGACAGTGACAGGTGTTTTTTTTTATGACAGTGACAGCGACAGCTATACCGATGACAGTGACAGCTACACCGATGACAGTGACAGTGGTTTTTTTATGACAGTGACAGCGACAGGTACACTGATGACAGTGACAGCTACACCGATGACAGTGACAGTGGTTTTTTTATGACAGTGACAGCGACAGGTACACTGATGACAGTGACAGCTACACCGATGACAGTGACAGGTGTTTTTTTTTATGACAGTGACAGCGACCGATATACCAGCTATACCGATGACAGTGACAGCTACACCGATGACAGTGACAGGTGTTTTTTTATGACAGTGACAGCGACAGCTACACCGATGACAGTGACAGGTGTTTTTTTATGACAGTGACAGCGACAGCTACACTGAGGACAGTGACAGGTGTTTTTTTTTATGACAGTGACAGCGGCAGCTATACCGATGACAGTGACAGCTACACCGATGACAGTGACAGTGGTTTTTTTATGACAGTGACAGCGACAGGTACACCGATGACAGTGACAGCTACACCGATGACAGTGACAGCTACACTGATGACAGTGACAGTGGTTTTTTTATGACAGTGACAGCGACAGGTACACTGATGACTGTGACAGCTACACCGATGACAGTGACAGGTGTTTTTTTATGACAGTGACAGCTACACCGATGACAGTGACGTGTTTTTTTCATGACAGTGACAGCGACAGCTACACCGATGACAGTGACAGCTACACCGATGACAGTGACAGTGACAGCTCCACCGATGACATTGACAGCTACACTGATGACAGTGACAGCTACACCGATGACAGTGACAGGTGTTTTTTTATGACAGTGACAGTGACAGCTACACCGATGACAGTGACGTGTTTTTTTCATGACAGTGACAGCGACAGCTACACCGATGACAGTGACAGCTACACCGATGACAGTGACAGTGACAGCTACACCGATGACATTGACAGCTACACTGATGACTGTGACAGGTGTTTTTTTATGACAGTGACAGCGACAGCTACACTGAGGACAGTGACAGCTACACCGATGACAGTGAGGGTTTTTTTTTATGACAGTGACAGCGACAGGTACACTGATGACAGTGACAGCTACACTGATGACAGTGACAGTGACAGCTACACCGATGACATTGACAGCTACACTGATGACTCTGACAGCTACACCGATGACAGTGACAGGTGTTTTTTTATGACAGTGACAGCGACAGCTACACTGAGGACAGTGACAGCTACACCGATGACAGTGACAGGGTTTTTTTTTATGACAGTGACAGCGACAGGTACACTGATGACAGTGACAGCTACACTGATGACAGTGACAGGTGTTTTTTTATGACAGTGACAGCTACACCGATGACAGTGACATGTGTTTTTTTTATGACAGTGACAGCGAGAGCTACACCGATGACAGTGACAGCTACACTGATGACAGTGACAGCTACACCGATGACATTGACAGCTACACTGATGACAGTGACAGCTACACCGATGACAGTGACAGGTGTTTTTTTATGACAGCGACAGCGACAGCTACACTGAGGACAGTGAAAGCTACACCGATGACAGTGACAGCTACACTGATGACAGTGACAGCTACACCAATGACAGTGACAGCGACAGCTACACCGATGACAGTGACAGCTACACCGATGACAGTGACAGGTGTTTTTATGACAGTGACAGCGACACCGATGACAGTGACGGGTGTTTTTTATTTTACAGTGACAGCGACACCGATGACAGTGACAGGTGTGTAGTGACAGCTACACCGATGACAGTGACAGCTACACTGATGACAGTGACAGGTGTTTTTTTTCTGCGCAGCCACGTCGATGACAGTGACGGCTACGCCGATGACAGTGACAGCGACACCGATGATAGTGACAGCTCCGCCGATGACAGTGACAGGTGTTTTTCTTCTGCGCAGCTACGCCAATGACAGTGACAGCTATGCCGATGACAGTGACAGCTAGGCCGATGACAGGTGTTTTTTTTTTTTTTCAGGGCAGCAGCCCTTGACAGACAGCAGCACAGCACTGGACAACAGTAGCCAGCCAGCCCCTATGGTCAGCATCAGCAGCAACCAACACACAAATCCCAGCTCCCTCTCTGTGCATACTCCATAGCCAGAATGAAAAATGGCAGCGATCGCGGGACCTTTTATAGAATCCAAAACCCGTAAAAATCCGACAGTGGGATGATGACGTTTTGCCTCAACTTCAGATCCGAGCCAGGTGGGAAAACCCGAGCCTGACTCGGATCCCGGCTCAGATCGGGGGGGGGGAGGTTCGGATTTTGGAAATCCGAACCCGCTCACCTCTAATATATATATATATATATATATATATATATATAGAAATATATATATATATATATCTGTGCAAAGTAATTTTCACCTGAGGGGCTAAATGAGTACGAAGAGGGGGGTGCAGGCAGAAGCATGTATATATACACACACAATATATATATAAATATATATATATATACACATTATCAGGGGCACAACTAGAACTATTTGGACCCCATAGCAACATTTTTAAGGCATCCCCCCCTAACTTAGGTCTTACACAATGCCCGCAGTAGTAGTTTCCCTAAAACACTAAATGCCCACTGTAGTAATAATGCCCCCTGTAGTAATGCCCCTGGTAACAATGCCCCCTGGTAATAATTAGGGGTGAGCGGGTTCGGATTTCTGAAATCCGAACCCCCCCGAGCCCCCCCGATCCGAGTCCGATCCGAGTCAGGCTCGACTTTTCCCGCCTGACTCGGATCTGAAATCGAGGCAAAACGTCATCATCCCGCCTTCCGAGTCTCGCGGGTTTTGGATCCTATATAAGGTACCCGCGTCGGCGCCATTTTCTCACTCGTCTGTGGACAGTGAAGAGGGAGGGTGGGAGTTAGGGCTGGCTGGGCTGTGTAGTGTAGTGTACTGCAGAGTAGTGTTGTGCTGTGCTGTGCTGCTGTTGTCCACTACTTCAAAGTCCATAGGGGCTGGCTGTGTTGTGCTGTGCTGCTGTTGTTAATAGGGGCTGTGTCCACTACTTCAAAGTCCATAGGGGCTGGCTGGACTGTGTTGTGCAGTCAGTTCTCCATAGGGGCTGTGTCCACTCCAAAGTCCTGTGCAGTGTCCCAGTCCTAAAGGGGTGCTGTAGTGTTGTCCAGGGGGTGCTCTGTCCATCAGGGGTGCTCCCCCCAAGTGCTAAAAAAATAATATATTTTCTGTGTTTGTGAATTGTGTGCGCAGTAGCCGCACGTGCATCAACAAAGTAGTGCCCAGCGTGCGCCTGTGTCATAAGTAAAGGGCCGGCTGGCTTGACCGTTAAAGGGTGCTGTAACCCCCAAAGTACACTCCAGTCCAAACCAAAAAAAAAAATATTTTCTGTGTTTGTGACTTGTGTGCACTGTGGCTGCACGTGCATCAACAAAGGAGCAGCGCCAAGCGTGCGCCTGTGTCCCATAAGTAAAGAGCCAGCTGGCTCATTTCTTAAAGGGTGGTGTAACCCACAAAGTGCACTACTCTCCAGCAAAAATAAAAAAATATTTTCTGTGTTTGTGTGCGCTTTAGCCGCACGTATATATCAATATAACATAAATGGAGGACCAAACTTTCTCCGATAAAAATAAAATAGGGAAAGATCAAGAACCACTTCCTCCTAGTGCTATTGCTGCTGCTGGGAGTTGTTCATCATCCCAGAGAGGAAGTAGGAACATCACTACTTTTACTAAACAATTGACCCTCCAACAGTCCCTAGCGATGAGGATGAAGTACGACAGCAGTCATCCTGAAGCAAAACGTATAACTGAGGCCTTGACTGCTATGTTGGTGTTAGACGTGCGTCCGGTATCCGCCATTAGTGCAGTGGGATTTAGACAATTGATGGAGGTAGTGTGTCCCCGGTTCCAAATCCCGTCTAGATTCCACCTGCATCCTCAAAGCAGCAGCGACAAGCGTGCGTCTGTCTGTTAAAGGGTGGTGACACCCTCAAAGTGTGCTACACAAACAATTAAAATATTGTTCTTTTTTTTTCGGTCTTTGTGAAATGTGTGGGCTGTAGCCGCACCTGCATCCTTAAAGCAGCAGCGACAAGCGTGCGTCTGTCTGTTAAAGGGTGGTGACACCCTCAAAGTGTGCTACACAAACAATTAAAATATTGTTCTTTTTTTTTCTGTCTTTGTGAATTGTGTGGGCTGTAGCCGCACTTGCATCCTCAAAGCAGCAGCGACAAGCGTGCGTCTGTCTGTTAAAGGGTGGTGTAACCCTCAAAGTGCTCCAAAAAATAAAAAACTATTTTTTAATGTGTTTGTGACTTGTGTGGGATGTAGCAGCACGTGCATCAACATAGTAGCAGCGCCAAGCGTGCGCCTGTGTCATAAGTCAAGGGCTGGTTTGGACATCTGGTCCGGACTGAAGGACGTGCCAACAATTTCTGACAAGTCTACTGTCACTGCATATGATACTGTCCTCAAAGCAGCAGCGACAAGCGTGCATCTGTCTGTTAAAGGGTGGTGACACCCTCAAAGTGTGCTACACAAACAATAAAAATATTCTTCTTCTTTTTTCTGTCTTTGTGAATTGTGTGGGCTGTAGCCGCACTTGCATCCTCAAAGCAGCAGCGACAAGCGTGCGTCTGTCTGTTAAAGGGTGGTGTAACCCTCAAAGTGCGCTCCACAAACAATAAAAATATTCTTTTTTTTTCGGTCTTTGTGAATTGTGTGGGCTGTAGCCGCACTTGCATCCTCAAAGCAGCAGCGACAAGCGTGCGTCTGTCTGTTAAAGGATTACATCGGTGACAGCATCCAAGTAGGCATGTCAGACAGTCCATACCTGTACTGGCAGGAAAAAGAAGCAATTTGGAGGTCCCTGTACAAACTGGCTCTATTTTACCTGAGTTTCCCCCCCTCCAGTGTGTACTCCGAAAGAGTGTTTAGTGCAGCCGGGAACCTTGTCAGCGAAAGGCATCATCTTCTCCACATTTTGTGGAAGCAACCTCCTGTTGCTTCCACAAAATGTGGAGAAGATGATGTTCATAAAATGAATTATCAACTCTTCCAGGGAGACCAGCCTCCAGAATGTACAGAGGGACCTGTGGTTCCAGCGGGGACGAATTAATACTCTGTGAGGATGAGGATGTACACACTGAAGAGGGTGAGGAATCGGTGGATGAGGAGGATGAGGATGACATCTTGCCTCCGTAGAGCCAGTTTGTGCAGGGACAGATTAATTGCCAGCTTGTTTTGTGGGGGCCCAAACGAACCAATCATTTCAGCCACAGTTGTGTGGCAGACCCTGGCGCTGAAATGATTGGTTTGTTAAAGTGTGCATGTCCTGTTTATACAACATAAGGGTGGGTGGGAGGGCCCAAGGACAATTCCATATTGCACCTCTTTTTTTTCTTTGCATTATGTACAGTTTGGGGCCTAATTTTTCAAACTGCCATCCTGTCTGCCACTGCAGTTTCACGCCTAGATGGGTCACGTGTTTGTGCCGCCCACTCGTGTCACTTAGCATAGTCATCCAGCTACCTCGGTGCAACCTTTTGGACATAAAAACACTATTGTGAGGTGTGAGGTGTTCAGAATAGACTGGAAATGAGTGGAAATTAATGTTATTGAGGTTAATAATAGCATAGGAGCAGAAAAACCTACAAATTCTGTGATTTTAGCTGTTTTTATGCTTTTTTTAAAAAAATACAGATCCAAAACACAAAACCCAGAACCCAAAACACGGAAGGGTGGTTTTGGCAAAACCAATCCAGATCCAAAACACGAAGAAAGATCCAGATCCAAAACTAAAACACAAAACACGAAAAGTGGCCAGTGCACACCCCTAGTAATAATGCCCCTTGTAGTAGTGCCCCCAGTAGTAATGCTCCCTGCGATGCCCCAGTAGTAATGCTCCCTGCAATGCCCCAGTAGAAATGCCCCTTGAAGTGCCCCCAATAGTAAGGGCTCCCGTAGTGCACTCAGGAGTGAGCGCCGTCCTCCGGCTGCCACTGGCACCGGGTGGGGGAGGGGGGGGAGCGGAAAGGAGCCGGGCGCCCGCTGGGAACACAATCTCTGCGGGTACCCGGGAAATAGGGGGTGAGATTGTTGGGGACCCCAGCAACCGGGCAGACTGTGAAGCGCCCTCTAGTGGTCGGCGCCCTTAGGTAGCTGCCTAAGCTTGCCTAGTGGAAGTGCCGGCCCTGGCTGTGACACAGCAACAGCAGTGACAGTGTTTCTCCTCCTCACTCAGCTCTACCTGTCTGGCTTTATTTGTTTTTTTTTTATCCAACTAAGAGCCCCTCCCCTAAGCCCCGCTCACAATTCCTCACCTTGACTAGTCATAAAATTGTTTTTACCATCAAATTCTTTTGATGTGATGGTTAGTTACCATCGCATCGAAAGATTCAATGGTGGAAGCACTGCCATCATATGGTGGGCTTCCGATGTCCATCCCTAGAGCAGAGTGCATGGGGTAAGGGGAAGAGGCACTCATTGGGAGGGAAGGAACCAGATGCACTCATGGTGAGGGGAGAGGGACAGATGCAATCATGGAGAGGAGGGCGGCACAAGCACACAGAGGAAGTGGAAGAGAGATTAGAGGCACACAGGGCCGCCATCAGGGGGGGGGACTGTGGGGACTCCAGTCCCAGGCCCGGAGAGAGAGGGGCCCGGGTAGCGGAGGTGTGAAATTGTGAAATGCAGTGATGTGCGGTACCGCACATGACTGCTGGAATGCACCGGGGGCAGCCAAAGATGTAAAGTAAACACTTGGTGGCATTTAATACATGGAGCCGGCCACAAGCCAATCAGCAGCGGCCGCTGCTGATTGGCTGCAGTTCCGCGAGCCAATCACAGCTCGTGGAACAGCATCCAGCCAATCATTAGCGGCCATTGCTGATTGGCTGGCTGCCGTTCCGCGAGCTGTGATTGGCTTGCGACGGCTCCATGTATCAAATGCCACCGAGACACTTCTCCTCTTCTTTGGCAGCTGCCAGTGCATTCCACCAGTGACAGGCGGTACCTCACATCGCTCTACGCCGAAGGAGCTCCCAGAGTCACGGAGATGGCCGAGTGTCTAGGTAAGTTTGGGGCTCTGTTGTAGGGAGGGAGTGCCTAATTTATGTATTATATACAGTATTATATATATATATATATACTGTATATATACATACATATATATATATATATATACACACAGTATATATACAGTGTATATATATATATATATATATACACACAGTATATATAGAGTGTGTATATATATATATATATATATATATATAATCATACACATACATGTGGGAAGGGGCTGTTATATTACTTGCTGTGCTGACACTTACATTTGCATGCTTTTAATATAGCTAAGCACCAGAGGCTTTTGTTTGTGTATGTACAGTCAGGTGCATAAATTTTGGGACATTGACAGAATTTTCATATTTTGGCCTCTATTCACCAGCACAATGGCTTTGAAATGAAACAAACAAGATGTGCTTTAACTGCAGACTTTTAGATTTAATTTGAGGGTAATTACAACCAAATCAGGTGAACGGTGTAGGAATTACAACGGTTTCTATATGTGCCTCCCACTTTTTAAGGGGCCAACAGTAATGGGACTATCAACTCAAAAGCTATTTCATGGACAGGTGTGGGCTATTCCCTCGTTATTTCATTATCAATTAAGCAGGTAAAAGGTCTGGAGTTGATTCTAGGTGTGACATTTGCATTTGGAATCAGTTGCTGTCGACTCTCAATATGAGATCCAAAGAGCTGTCACTATCAGTGAAGCAAGCCATCATTAGGCTGAAAAATCAAAACAATCAGATGTTTTTGCTATCAGAGAGATAGCAAAAACATTAGGGACTTCATTCAGAGTCGGTCGAAGCGGCCGCACGGTCGTACGGGAAAAGGGGCCGGATATGCAAATGATTCCCTCGCAAGTTGCGTCCCTAAGTTCGGATCCTTAGCTGGCCGACCAAGGGGAGGAAGCGGTCGGAAGACAAAAAAATACGCCCCCTTCTCGTACGCATTACACGTAATCTCCGGGCATATAGGGATTAATCGAGACCATCGAGAACCATCGGAACTGGTCGTAGAGCTTAAGGTTGACCATACCCTCTCTTAAGCTCTACAATCATGTCAGTGTAAAAACCTCCCATGTCACATGTGCCATGGCGCTACTTTGTTAATTATGCACTCCCATAAACCGTATGCACTTCCATAAAACGCCGTTTGCATAATGAGGCACGCCTGCGTTCGGATCTCCACTCCCCCGTTTTCAAGCACCTTCCCCTGTTACCACCCACAAACGCCTCAATCTGTCACTCAAACTACCGACCTGGCTGTGTTCAAGGAGAGAGAAATTTCTGATCGTAGCGGCTAGTTTGCGCACGCGCATTGCGAACTTTACGCATGCGCAGTACAGCGAACATCGGTGGCGTACGACCGTGCGGCCGCTTCGACCGACTCTGAATGAGGTCATAGGTGTGGCCAAATCAACTGTTTGGAACATTCTTAAGAAGAAAGAACGCACCGGAGAGCTCAGCAACACCAAAAGACCCAGAAGACCACGGAAAACAACTGTGGTGGATGACAGAAGAATTAATTCCCTGGTGAAGAAAAACCCCTTCACAACAGTTGGCCAAACCAAGAACACTCTCCAGGAGGTAGGTGTATATGTGTCAAAGTCAACAATCAAGAGAAGACTTCACAAGAGTGAATATAGAGGGTTCACCACAAGATGTAAACCATTGGTGAACCTCAAAAACAGGAAGACCAGATTAGAGTTTGCCAAACAACATCTAAAAAAGCCATTACAGTTCTGGAACAACATCCTATGGACAGATGAGACAAAGATCAACTTGTACCAGAGTGATGGGAAGAGAAGAGTATGGAGAAGGAAAGGAACTGCTTATGATGCAAAACATACCACCTCATCAGTGAAGCATGGTGGTGGTAGTGTCATGGCGTGGGCATGTATGGCTGCCAATGGAACTGGTTCCCTTGTATTTATTGATGATGTGACTGCTGACAAAAGCAGCAGAATGAATTCTGAAGTGTTTCGGGCAATATTATATGCTCATATTCAGTCAAATGCTTCAGAACTCATTGGACGGCGCTTCACAGTGCAGATGGACAATGACCCGAAGCATACTGCAAAAGCAACCAAATCATTTTTTAAGGCTAAAAAGTGGAATGTTATGCAATGGCCAAGTCAATCCCCTGACCTGAATCCGATTGAGCATGCATTTCACTTGATGAAGACAAAACTGAAGGGAAAATGCCCCAAGAACAAGCAGGAACTGAAGACATTTGGAGTATGGGCCTGGCAGAGCATCACCAGGGATGAAACCCAGCGTCTGGTGATGTCTATGCATTCCAGACTTCAGGCTGTAATTGCCTGTAAAGGATTTGCAACAAAGTATTAAAAAGTGAAAGTTAAATTTAGGATTGTTTAGTTTATCCCATTACTTTTGGCCCCTTAAAAAGTGGGAGGCACATATAGAAACCGTTGTAATTCCTACACCGTTCACCTGATTTGGATGTAATTACCCTCAAATTAAATCTGAAAGTCTGCAGTTAAAGCGCATCTTGTTTGTTTCATTTCAAAGCCATTGTGGTGGTGAATAGAGGCCAAAATATGAAAATTCTGTCAATGTCCCAATATTTATGCACCTCACTCTATGTTATATATATATATAAATATATATATATATATATACACAAAACATCTTGTGCTTAGATATATTAAATTAAAAACATGCAAATAAAAATGTCAGCACAGCAAGTAATGTAACAGGACTTGCGAACGTGTAATCTGTGTCCCCAATAGGTCCAGCTTTCCCTGTCTCTCACCCCCAAAGCAGCTCCACCCACATCCACAGCTCCGCCCACTTCTGCCCCATACCCCGGGGCGAGGGGGGCCCTGCCTAATTTGTCAGTACCAGGCCCCACCATTTCTGAAGGCAGCCCTGGAGGCACACATGGAAAGTGTAGGAGGGACAGAGGCACACATGGGGTGTGACAGAGTGGCAGGCAGAAGCACTCATGGGGAGTGAAGAGGTAGCGGCACACCTGGATGTGTGAGGCAGAATCACCAATGTGGAAGAGTATTGGAGCACACTTACTAAGCTTCACGGTGTAGAGACAAATAAATCCAGGGGGGACAGGGACAGACATTCAATGTGGTAGGGAGGGAACATAAAGTTGCAGGCACAGGCAGACCCTCCAACATAACCCGGTCCATCAGGTACAAAATCCTCTGCTCGTGGACTTCCCACCTAATGTATGATTGCAGCCACCTGTGGTGAAACACCCAATGACCTAGTTCAAGTCAGGTGACTGCAATCATACATTAGGTGGGAAGTCCTGGAGCAGAGCATTTTGTACCTGATGGAACGGGTCACGTTGGAGGGTCTGCACAGGAAGGGGGAAGAACCTTATACTACTATACTTACTGTGCTGCATCTGCATCTGCATCATTCCTCCTGGGCAGTGTGCCCGACAAAAATCCTGACTTCCAGGCTCCAGCATCGATGATCACAGGTTTGCAGGGAAACCAGCAACTGAAATTGCTAGCTTGTGTGCTGCTTGCCCTGGCTGAAGAGATTATTGATGAATGACTCATCACACACAGCTTAGCTGTGTGATGAGTCATTAATATAATTCTCCGGCCAGCGTTGTCCTGTGTGAGTGCACTGTATTAACAATTAACTCTGCCGGCAGGTCCCTTTGGCTGTCCAGGCCCGGATAGGCACACTGATGAGGTCCCTGGTCACCAGCAATAGCAAACTGTGGGCCTGATTCAGCAAGGAACGCAGTTGCTAATGCGCACACAATCAGCCGATTGTCGCGTACTGCGTATGCAGTGCACGAACTTGCCACTGCGATCGCAGTGACTACGCAGACCCATTGCAGTAATTGACAGGAAGTGCCGTTTGTGGGTGGTAATGGGGGGGTGGTCGGGCGAATGCAGGCGTGCCAGTGCGTTTCAACGGCGGTGCAGGGGCGTGCATAAATTATCCACTGCGATGCCGTATGCAGCCTGAGGCCTGATAGCGTGCGTGGAAGGTAGCAATTTCTGAGTAAGGTCAGGGTTTGTGCAAGTGTGCGTGAGGCTGCGATGGTAATCGATTGTACAAATGGTTTTGCAATCCTGCTAAACATTACGAATGTGTGCTAAGTAAAGTGGGCGTCCTTGTGTAGTGCAGCGGTGGCATTGCGATTGCAATGGATTAGCATACTATCACAGTTGAACTGGGTGCATAATGGCTATTGCATTCGCAGTTGCGTTCCTTGCTGAATCAGGCCCTGTGTCTGGATGACTGACTTTGGTTTAACAAGTGCAGCTGATGATTTATTCATTGCTTATACATATACAAGGGTGGTTCAATAATACCCCTTTTACACCAAGCGAATAACCCGGGTTATTGCCGGGTCAATCCGGGTCGATGCTCTGTGTGAACGGCTTCCAGAAAAATTTCCCGGGTTGATTTACCCGGGAATCTTACTCGGGTTGAGAGCAGGGTTGAACACGGGTTGTTCCCGTGTCATGCGGCAGTGTGAACGGGTGCTACCCGGATTATTTACCCGGCTACATTCTGCTATTAGCTGATTGGAGCTTCTGGGGAATTGGCAGATTATGTCATTTGTCAGGGCCCTGCAGAGAGACGCACACGCAGCCACTACTTGCCTGCCTAGCCTCCTGCATACAGCCTGCACCACAGCCTGACCAACTCCCACAAAACGCAGGCTGATACACAGGCTGCCACAGTCAGAACTGAAGCCTGCACCACAGCCTGACAAGCAGCTCCAAACGCAGGCTGATACACAGCCATAACAGCAGCCTGACCCACACCCTGTTACTACAGCAGCATGTGTGCTGCATCGAACTGGACCGATGCCGATATCCGAGAGCTACTGCTCATCAGGGCGGAGGAAGAAATTAGACGCCAGATGACCGGCACAGTGAAAGATGCAGTAGTGTACCACAATATAGACAAGATGCTGGAGTCCTGAGGGATAAAACGCACGCAGCAGCAAGTGGTCAATAAATTGAAGGCCTTGCGTAAGCAGTTCACTAAAGTGCACGATCATAACCGCAACAAAAGTGGTGCAGGCCGCAAGGAATGGGTGCATTACCAATTGTGCTACAGCGCTTTTGGAAATACAGCGCTTTCAAACCCCATAGCACTGTCCTCCTCAATTGCGCCATCCTGCTCCAGCCAGCAGGAGGATAGTCAAGAGGTATCGGCTACACAGGCTACCCTGCCGTCCTCGCAAAGCAGACCAACATCACAGCTCCTACTGACCGATGAGCCTGGAGAAAGTAGTGGGATGGATATGAATCCAGATATGAATCCAGATGATTGTGAATGCTGACAGTATCGCTTCCACCATAGATGAGGTAGTTGAGACAAGCTCAGAAACTGCGCCCCCTAAAAATACCCCTCCGCTACGCGCTATTAGTAAGTATTTTTAAAAAGAAAAACACCCACATTACGCGCACACACACACACACACACACACTACATTCACTTAAATCCAAATGGTAACTGTTGTAGAGTGCTGCTAGCGTGCAGGTAGATAGAAGGCCACAAGCACATGTACGCAAACACCACTGCTATCTTTATGTCGGCTCAATGCGTATTATATATATATTTTTTGTTTCTCCCTTTGCAGTCGACAATGTGCCACCCAGAAAGAAGAAGCTCAACAGGTCGGAGCAAGCGGCTAGAGCAATGACTTCTGTGATCGTGGAGCATCTACGTGAATTGGATGCCGATATTCAGAGGCAGGAGGATGCTAGATTGGATCGGTTTCTAGAGTCCGAAAGGCAAATGCAGCAGTCATTTGTGAGGCAATTAATGGATATGCATGAGGGACATATGTTGTTTTTTGAGCGCACATTTGGTCGTGGCTATCCAAACCGAACACAGGCATTACCACAGGCCCCAGTGTACCCAGAACACAGATTTGGGCAGTGCAATATGGGGCCCAATTATTACAACCCTAGCACTAACCCTAACACAACACAAACAAACCAAGAGTCACCACAGTATACAGTGTATAGGCAATTGCCGTAAACATGGCCATTTTAAATATTTTACTGTTGTACCAACCGGTACATGTTCTATTTTAGTTTTTTTTTTCTATTGTGTGGCTAAAAGTATCATGTTTATTGTGTGATGGCACTTTTCATTTTTTTATTACTTTTATAGTATATTGTTTTGCCCGCAGGGATGTATAAGGCACTTATCTTTTATATTGGGCATACGATGTTTGACATTTGTTTTATACTGTTTTTATACTTTTTCTACAATCTAAGAATGTGTTAAAACTGTTCTATTAAAAAACAGAGTATATTAGGGGTGTGCACCGGACACTTTTCGTGTTTTGTGTTTTGGTTTTGGATCTGGATCTTTCTTCGTGTTTTGGATCTGGATTGGTTTTGCCAAAACCACCCTTCCGTGTTTTGGGTTCTGGGTTTTGTGTTTTGGATCTGTATTTTTTTTTAAAAAAGCATAAAAACAGCTAAAATCACAGAATTTGTAGGTTTTTCTGCTCCTATGCTATTATTAACCTCAATGACCTTAATTTCCACTCATTTCCAGTCTATTCTGAACACCTCACACCTCACAATAGTGTTTTTATGTCCAAAAGGTTGCACTGAGGTAGCTGGATGACTATGCTAAGCGACACGAGTGGGCGGCACAAACACGTGACCCATCTAGGCGTGAAACTGCAGTGGCAGACAGGATGGCAGTTTGAAAAACTAGGCCCCAAACTGTACATAATGCAAAGAAAAAAAAGAGGTGCAAGATGGAATTGTCCTTGGACCCTCCCACCCACCCTTATGTTGTATAAACAGGACATGCACACTTTAACAAACCAATCATTTCAGCGCCAGGGTCTGCCACACAACTGTGGCTGAAATGATTGGTTCGTTTGGGCCCCCACAAAACAAGCTGGCAATTAATCTGTCCCTGCACAAACTGGCTCTACGGAGGCAAGATGTCATCCTCATCCTCCTCATCCACCGATTCCTCACCCTCTTCAGTGTGTACATCCTCATCCTCACAGAGTATTAATTCGTCCCCGCTGGAATCCACAACCACAGGTCCCTCTGTACGTTCTGGAGGCTGGTCTCCCTGGAAGAGTTGATAATTCATTTTATGAACATCATCTTCTCCACATTTTGTGGAAGCAACCTCCTACGCCTTTTCGCTGACAAAGTTCCCGGCTGCACTAAACACTCTTTCGGAGTACACACTAGAGGGGGGGCAACTCAGGTAAAATAGAGCCAGTTTGTACAGGGACCTCCAAATTGCTTCCTTTTCCTGCCAGTACAGGTACGGACTGTCTGACATACCTACTTGGATGCTGTCACCGATGTAATCCTTTAACAGACAGACGCACGCTTGTCGCTGCTGCTTTGAGGATGCAAGTGCGGCTACAGCCCACACAATTCACAAAGACAGAAAAAAAAAGAAGAATATTTTTATTGTTTGTGGAGCGCACTTTGAGGGTTACACCACCCTTTAACAGACAGACGCACGCTTGTCGCTGCTGCTTTGAGGATGCAAGTGCGGCTACAGCCCACACAATTCACAAAGACAGAAAAAATAAGAAGAATATTTTTATTGTTTGTGTAGCACACTTTGAGAGTGTCACCACCCTTTAACAGACAGACGCACGCTTGTCGCTGCTGCTTTGAAGATGCAAGTGCGGCTACATCGCACACAAGTCACAAACACATTAAAAAAATAGTTTTTTATTTTTTGGAGCACTTTGAGAGTTACACCACCCTTTAACAGACAGACGCACGCTTGTCGCTGCTGCTTTGAGGATGCAAGTGTGGCTACAGCCCACACAATTCACAAAGACAGAAAAAAAAGAACAATATTTTTATTGTTTGTGTAGCACACTTTGAGGGTGTCACCACCCTTTAACAGACAGACGCACGCTTGTCGCTGCTGCTTTGGGGACAGTATCATATGCAGTGACAGTAGACTTGTCAGAAATTGCTGGCACGTCCTTCAGTCCGGACCAGATGTCCAAACCAGCCCTTGACTTATGACACAGGAGCACGCTTGGCGCTGCTACTATGTTGATGCACGTGCGGCTACATCGCACACAAGTCACAAACACATTAAAAAAATAGTTTTTTATTTTTTGGAGCACTTTGAGAGTTACACCACCCTTTAACAGACAGACGCACGCTTGTCGCTGCTGCTTTGAGGATGCAAGTGCGGCTACAGCCCACACAATTCACAAAGACAGAAAAAAAAGAACAATATTTTTATTGTTTGTGTAGCACACTTTGAGGGTGTCACCACCCTTTAACAGACAGACGCACGCTTGTCGCTGCTGCTTTGAGGACAGTATCATATGCAGTGACAGTAGACTTGTCAGAAATTGTTGGCACGTCCTTCAGTCCGGACCAGATGTCCAAACCAGCCCTTGACTTATGACACAGGCGCACGCTTGGCGCTGCTACTATGTTGATGCACGTGCGGCTACATCGCACACAAGTCACAAACACATTAAAAAAATAGTTTTTTATTTTTTGGAGCACTTTGAGGGTTACACCACCCTTTAACAGACAGACGCACGTTTGTCGCTGCTGCTTTGAGAATGCAAGTGCGGCTACAGCCCACACAATTCACAAAGACAGAAGAAAAAAGAACAATATTTTAATTGTTTGTGTAGCACACTTTGAGGATGTCACCACCCTTTAACAGACAGACGCACGCTTGTCGCTGCTGCTTTAAGGATGCAGGTGCAGCTACAGCCCACACATTTCACAAAGACAGAAAAAAAAAGAACAATATTTTTATTGTTTGTGTAGCACACTTTGATGGTGTCACCACCCTTTAACAGACAGACGCACGCTTGTCGCTGCTGCTTTAAGGATGCAGGTGCGGCTACAGCCCACACATTTCACAAAGACCGAAAAAAAAAGAACAATATTTTTATTGTTTGTGTAGCACACTTTGAGGGTGTCACCACCCTTTAACAGACAGACGCACGCTTGTCGCTGCTGCTTTGAGGATGCAGGTGGAATCTAGACAGGATTTGGAACCGGGGACACACTACCTCCATCAATTGTCTAAATCCCACTGCACTAATGGCGGATACCGGACGCACGTCTAACACCAACATAGCAGTCAAGGCCTCAGTTATACGTTTTGCTTCAGGATGACTGCTGTCGTACTTCATCCTCATCGCTAGGGACTGTTGGAGGGTCAATTGTTTAGTAAAAGTAGTGATGTTCCTACTTCCTCTCTGGGATGATGAACAACTCCCAGCAGCAGCAACAGCACTAGGAGGAAGTGGTTCTTGATCTTTCCCTATTTTATTTTTATCGGAGAAAGTTTGGTCCTCCATTTATGTTATATTGATATATACGTGCGGCTAAAGCGCACACAAACACAGAAAATATTTTTTCATTTTTGCTGGAGAGTAGTGCACTTTGTGGGTTACACCACCCTTTAAGAAATGAGCCAGCCGGCTCTTTACTTATGGGACACAGGCGCACGCTTCGCGCTGCTCCCTTGTTGATGCACGTGCAGCCACAGTGCACACAAGTCACAAACACAGAAAATATATATTTTTTTGGTTTGGACTGGAGTGTACTTTGGGGGTTACAGCACCCTTTAACGGTCAAGCCAGCCGGCCCTTTACTTATGACACAGGCGCACGCTTGGCACTACTTTGTTGATGCACGTGCGGCTACTGCGCACACAATTCACAAACACAGAAAATATATATTTTTTTGGTTTGGAGTGTACTTTGGGGGTTACAGCACCCTTTAACGGTGAAGCCAGCCGGCCCTTTACTTATGACACAGGCGCACGCTTGGCACTACTTTGTTGATGCACGTGCGGCTACTGCGCACACAATTCACAAACACAGAAAATAATATTTTTTTTGGTTTGGACTGGAGTGTACTTTGGGGGTTACAGCACCCTTTAACGGTCAAGCCAGTCGGCCCTTTACTTATGACACAGGCACACGCTTGGCACTACTTTGTTGATGCACGTGCGGCTACTGCGCACACAATTCACAAACACAGAAAATATATATTTTTTTGGTTTGGACTGTAGTGTACTTTGGGGGTTACAGCACCCTTTAACGGTCAAGCCAGCCGGCCCTTTACTTATGACACAGGCGCACGCTTGGCACTACTTTGTTGATGCACGTGCGGCTACTGCGCACACAATTCACAAACACAGAAAATCTATCTTTTTTTGGTTTGGACTGGAGTGTACTTTGGGGGTTACAGCACCCTTTAACGGTCAAGCCAGCCGGCCCTTTACTTATGACACAGGCGCACGCTTGGCACTACTTTGTTGATGCACGTGCGGCTACTGCGCACACAATTCACAAACACAGAAAATATATTATTTTTTTAGCACTTGGGGGGAGCACCCCTGATGGACAGAGCACCCCCTGGACAACACTACAGCACCCCTTTAGGACTGGGACACTGCACAGGACTTTGGAGTGGACACAGCCCCTATGGAGAACTGACTGCACAACACAGTCCAGCCAGCCCCTATGGACTTTGAAGTAGTGGACACAGCCCCTATTAACAACAGCAGCACAGCACAACACAGCCAGCCCCTATGGACTTTGAAGTAGTGGACAACAGCAGCACTACACTACACTACACTACACAGCCCAGCCAGCCCTAACTCCCACCCTCCCTCTTCACTGTCCACAGCCGAGTGAGAAAATGGCGCCGACGCGGGTACCTTATATAGGATCTAAAACCCGCGAGACTCGGAAGGCGGGATGATGACGTTTTGCCTCGATTTCAGATCCGAGTCAGGCGGGAAAAGTCGAGCCTGAATCGGATCGGACTCGGATCGGGGGGGCTCGGGGGGGTTCGGATTTCAGAAATCCGAACCCGCTCACCCCTAGAGTATATGCACATGGTTAAAGTAAAAAAAATAAAAACTTTCAAACCAAATAAACCAAAAAAATGTTTGAAATATGAAATTTTGACCTTTTTATTTTAAATCAATAAGGGAAGGTTTTTAGAAATGGTGGCACCCGGATGAGCTCGGCGCTGTTCTCATGCTCCCCCACGTAGCTTACTGCATCACTTGCAATGCCCCCCACCTCAGTGTCCTGCACGTTCCACACATGTCCTGGCTGATATCAGTGCTCTCCTCCTGCGCAAATATTGGCGTCGAAATCTGGCCCTCTCAGCCAAGAATTGCGCTCTCCTCCTCGAACCCTGCACAAGGTGCCACATCATAAAAAGCTGCATCCAATTCTCTGTTGCTGAAATCAACAGAAAGCTGAAAACAGTGAGGACATCGGGAATACCCACATGTGCTCCGTCTGCCATCATTGCTGCAATGCTGTAAGCAGACCCCGCCCCTCTTTTTTGTTGCCTTTTGTGATCTCATCTTTGTCAGCCCTTAAAAAAGTCCATTTTTAATGACATCTATAGGGAAAAGCAGGGATTACCCGGGTTCAGTGTGAACGGGGCAAACCCGGGAATAACCAGGGTCGAATTGCAGTGTAAACGGGGTCTGAAGCCGAGTTCGACCCAGGATTGACCAGTGTTCAAATTCCAGGGTCGGACCCGGGATTTTGGTGTAAAAGGGGTATAAGTAAGGTAACAAAACCTCTCATGTGTGTAATGTTCTCTATTTCATTCTGATTTTCCGCCAGGCCAAAGCAGGTAGACCACTGCTTCCCCTCATGGCCATTAGACTGCACCTCATATCAGTCATACTGTCCCAACATCAGGTGTAAGATGGTGGGGCTGGTGGAAACATGGATAAAGTTTGATGTGCGTAGTGTGAGCAGATTTCTGCGTCTAAAGGGCACATCAGCAGCTGAATTTCAACGCCAACTTGTGGAGGTGTACAGTGATAACATCATGTCACGTAAGCAGGTTTGGTGCACTGCTTTTGATAACGGCAGGACAGACGTTCAAGATGAGCATTGATCCGGCCAGACAACAACGTCCACCACAGGTGACAATTTGTGCTGCATTGAAGGTCTGATTCAGGAGGACAGATGCATTTGAGATAGTGATACTGCTGACAGAGTGAACATCTCAGTGGGTACTGTGCATAGGCAAATGCAGGGGGGGTTTCCGTCTGCCTGGAAACCCCCTCCCCAGCCCACACCATGACCACAATAGAAATAGTAATATAATGGAATGCTACTAGCGCTGCATGTTCTTCTCAGTATCATAAATGAAATAAATAGCACCACCTGTGGATCTTTTAACATGTATCAGCCAGTGATAAATAACCTGTGCACCAATTAGGGGATTTGGAAAACGTGCACTGTTAGGGATGCACTGCTATAGAGCCCAATATGTACATATATGTGCAGGGCAGTGCTAGGTTATTCTGCTGCTCCCGCAGACTCCCGGACTTGCTCCCATGCCCTGGAATCGTGCTCACATCTAAAATAAAAAAGGAAGGCCCTACTGCCGCATTTAATGGCTAACTGTGATCACTGGTCCTGTATATGCTGGAATTATGACACAATACACTTTTTATGATGCATATTAAAGCTGGATAAGTGGTAATTATGCCCTCTTCATGGACTGGCCACAATCACTCTAAAATCACGCTTTTGGAAACCCCCCTTTAGAAATCGTGCATTTGCCACTGCTGTGCACAACATCGTTCATGAGCAACTGGGGTACAGGAAAAAGTGCTTCACGCTGTGTACTGAAGCAATAGGATGGGATTGTCTCTCGTGCACTTAACTCAGTTCCAAGAGGAGGGAGTGCAGTTCCAGCAGTGTATTGCTACAGGCGATGAAACGTGGGTGTGCCATGTGACACCGAAGATGATATAATGCTACGATTACAGGAAGTGGGTTAGGCCGAGGACTGTATGCCCACAACATAAGAGGATTATTAGTGTGTAGAGACAGTTAGCGGCTGACTTATATACTATAGACGCTTGTATATCACACACGCTGCCCCTATACTATCTAATTGCCTGTGCTTAAAACATTTGATCCATCTATTGCTGCATGTTTGACACTGGGCTGACTGTATGCCCGCAGCATTCTGTAGATGCATTACTGGTATGTGGAGTCAATTAGCGGCTCTTGAATAAACATTAAAGCCACAGGCAGTAATTGTCTGTGCTTATAATACATTTCACTTATCTCAACATGTTCTCAATGATTGACTGCAGAATCACAATTCAGATACTTGCCTTTAGTGCTGTGATCCTTCCAGGTGGAACATATGCGGATAGCACTGATACCATTAGGATGCAGTGATTACTAGAGGCAAAATTAAAAAAAATTGCAAGTTGCTGCTATAAAGTTTAACATGTTTAACAAATGCTAACATGTTTTGAACACAGATAAGATACTGGAAGTGATCTCTACTTTAGAAGAAAGATCCTTGTTAAATTATATTATATGTTAAATTATATGCCTGCAGAGCAGCTACACTAAACAACTACAGTATACAGGCTAAGAACTACAGTACCTGTTATAGGATTTCAGTGCAGAATCACTGACATCTCATAAAGGGGCCTATTCATCATCACTTAATTTTCACAAAAGCAAAGAAGCAGAGATCAGCAAGTTAGTAAACGATAATATTGGGGACAGTGTAGCATATAATTCAAATTGGGAAAATAATGTGGCATATTCGACCTGATTCAGACTTGCTCGCTAGCAAGCGGCCGCTTGTTGCAGATGATGTTCGCTAAAGTGCACATGCGTGAAGTTCGCAGTGTGCGTGCGCAAACTAGTACGAGCGATCGGAATGTCCTAGCTCGCTCTGCATAGACAGCCCAGTGGAATGAGTGACAGGAGAGGCCATTTGTGGGTGGTAACAGGGGCAGGCCAGTAGTAACGGGGGAGCGGAGTTGCGGACGCAGGCGTGCCTGAGTGTTTCCACGCTGTTTCTGGGGCGTACATAATTAACAGGCAGCGTCATAGTACACGTCACCTGGTTGAATAATACACTGAAGTGATCGCAGTGCTTGCGGTAGGGTACAGTCAACCGCAAGTGCTGCGGTCAGATCCGATGTAACACGATGTACCGTTGGTTGTATATACTTCCTGGAGATGACGTACACTAGTGGGCGGCTAAAGACAGGCTGGTGGGCGCCTGTAAGCGCAAAGTGATCGCTCAACAAGACATAGTGGGCGTGCGTATGCCTTGCCGTGCGAGCGACTGCCGTGACGTCACTTAACTGAATTTCCATAGGCTAGGAGCGAGCGGCCGCATCTAGTGAGTCCATATTGTGATCTGGGGGGTCATGCACAGGGGCCTATTCAACTGCAGGTGATATCTTATCCCGCAGTCACAAGGATTTTTCATATTCAATTGAAGCTAAGAAAATCAGTCGCATTAATTTCTATAGAAATGGGAAAAGTCCCTTAAACTGTTGGGGCTTGCTTCAGATCCCCTGGGCACCCCATCTAATCACTTATTAAGCAATTGGAGGCTTCCTATTAGCTTAATTAGTTCATAATTACCACACCTTCCGGCAGCCCTGTCCTCCTCCGCCGCCCAGACATGCTGAAGGTCTCTTCTCCTCCCGGGCGTCTTCCACATCGTTGCAGGTAGCAGGGCAGCTTCCTCTTCTCTTCCTTTTTCACACTGACCATAGGCAGGCTGGGACTGCAGGGCCAGCCACTGCTGCAGCCCCGGAGCTCTCGATTGTCCGGCTGAGGGCCAGCACCTGGATTCCTCAAAGACCTCATCCGATTTCTCAACTGGAAAACAGGTCCAGCATATCTGTGGAAGGAGAGGAGAGGTGAGAGGCAGTTACTGTTGCTTACAGGATCATCGATCCAATAATCGCTAAACTCTGTAAATATCGGCATAGCATACAACTCTGAATCAGGCCCATAAGACGCCTTTGGCTATCTGTCAGAAACAAGGTTGGCGTATGTCCCGGTGTACCCCCATAAAACCATAACTACAACAGTTTATTTTGGTGCATACAACATAAATGTAATGTGAGCTGTATTTTCTTACTAATAAACTCATAGGGACTGATTCTGAGTTCCTCGCAAAGGCGTCCGGTCTGTGTCTTTAGCCGGTCGCACATCTGTGAATTTATGCTAATACCACTACAACCCCTTGCCTGGTGTACATCCATGTGTCTGGATGTGCAAGGACTGAGATGCCCAATTTGAGTGTCTTCAGATGCACAAATACTGCTTGGTGAGTCTTTAGGCGCAACAATCGGTCCCACTAGACCCATACTAGGTGCAGATTGTCCTTAAGAGTTTGGCCTCCAATGTGAGCGATTATAAATCTGAGTTTGTAACCACTACA
>JAUIMM010000456.1:532500-580000 GCA_031769625.1 Taudactylus pleione | reverse complement strand
CATTTTTATCTGTTCTTATGTATTCCGAAGATGGTGAGAAAACTTTTTCTTTTGCGTTCATCTAAGATTTGGGTAAATATGCTTTATTTGCATCACATGCAGAATTTCCTAAGTAAAGAACTATTCTATATTGAGAATATCCTTAAATGTACTGTGCAATTTCTTTGAACACCAGCATGCTCTCCAGTTTTCGATTACAATGTTTTTTTTTATTTCGTTCTTTTTTTTTAAAGCTGACTGTGGTTTATTTAAATAGTATAGTTTGGGGGCAATTGGTGCTCAAGTAATGGGGCACATCCACTAGCAGATAGTGGAACGACAGTACGATTAAAACATTGTACAGTCGTTCCTCTTCCCCTGCAGTGCCTACACTGAACGATATGTCGTTCAGTGTAGGCTCCCTCCTTTATCCCTGAACATGGTCAATCTGTCATTATCTGCAGGTTGACCGGCATGTTCAGGTGATGATTGACCAGCGGTAGCGCGCACCGCTGGTCATTTCCAACATTATTGTGCACGATTAATGAGCGATTGAACGATAACTCTGTCGTTATCGTTCAATCGCTCATTACTGTCGCCTAGTGGATGTGCGCCTTAACTGTGAAAAAGTTTGTTCAAATTTTATGAACTAAAAAAAATTATTCTGGGTTCCTTGGTTTATTTATAATGGCTACATGTTCACCAATTTTCAAAATTATTCCCCCCCCCCCCAATAGACTGCATAGTGTTTGCAAATGTCTACAGACTAGTTTGAAAAATAAGGTTTCACTTTGATAAAGGTTTACTTTTCATAATTTATTGAGAATGTTCTGTATTTGCGCACTATAGAACTTGTTAACACGAGTGGTGACTGGTAGGAGCCCTACGTTTGTCTTAGTCTGGGTAGATCATGCAATGGTTAGTTACCATAGTTTTCCAAACCATTGGATGGTAGAACCATTTCGACATTGTGTCACTCTCCAAGTAAAATGAATGACCTGCTAATGACATAAGGCACTTTTATTTCAAGCTGCAGTATAGATGCTATTAAAATGAAGTATGAACACTACTAAAGGGGGGGGCTTTAGTCGGCTTTAGCAGCAGAGCACGTGTCTGCGCTGTGCTGCACATCGGGGCAGGGAGAGAGCAGAGACTGGCGATGCTCAGGGCAGCAGCCTCTTCCCCCAGCCCAGCGCTCCACTTTCTCCCTGCCCTGATGTGCTGCACATACGCCCTTTGCCAATGGAGCTGGCTACCGCAGGCACTCTCTGCCATCACATAACTGAACCGAAGGATGCAGGGACAGACTCTGGTTGGGGCAATCAAGTCAACATCCCCCGCTCCCCTCGTAACACTTCTCGTCCTGCCCACTACCACTGACCATAGGTTCAAGGGGTGCAGCTGCTATGGGGCCATCTTCCTTGTCAAAGTTACATGTGTGATATACATTTTCACCATTGGGTGGTACATAGGGGCACTTACCAACTTTTACTATGTGGCCTTCAAAATCCTAGTTATGCCCCTGTCGCTGACCGCTATATAGCAGCACAGTTGCACATCATGCAGGGAGAGAGCAGAGACTGCTGCATTGGACAGGAGAGAAGTGTTACACCCGGATTCCCCTCTTCTGGGATCTGCCACTGAAAGAGTGACTGGTAAGTGTAATTCACTTCATTTAATCATTTTTGCAGAATTTTTCAATGGGAAACTTTTGGCGTAGGGTTGCCGTGAAATGATGCTGATACTCTATGCGCTGTGATTTAAGAAACATTGGGAACCACTGATGTACCGTATAGTGTATTCAGGCCTGCGTTTTGGACTGCAGCTACTACGGGTCATACTGTTCCATAGTGGAGAAATTGCCCATAGCAACCTTTTCAGACTCTATTTTTCATTTTAAACTGCACTAGATAAATGATGGCTAGCATGTGATGCGGGCAATACCCATATGAACCAATCTGTCCTTCTTTTTTTAGAAGGATCGGTATATTTCCCCTCCTCCTCCTCCACCACCTGTAGCTACTGCAGGGTGAGGGCTGTGTGTGTCTATTAATCTCAGAATGTCTTTGTAAAACAGTAAGATCAAAGCAATCCATCCCTGTTGCATAGTGTTGGAAGAAGTCTTTGGGAGGGTCTGCGTCAGAGACCCTAAAATGTAGAAGCTGCTAAGAAGACCGCTCAGCACAGGGATAAAACCAATGTACAACATTGCTTCTACAAAAATGAATGACTGAGACCCTCACAATGCCACCATTGAATGGAAAAGCTCTGCCATTGTAACAGGCACCTTGAGGAAGTTGCCTTGCTTGCTTGCAGCACATTCTCACCATGGCAAGAGGTGACATTCAGAGTGCCAGCCAAACATGCCAATGGCACAGTCCCTATAAAGCTATACATTTAGAATGTATATAAATGACCTGACTTGACTTGAGAGTTGTGCAGCATGCGATGTTTATGCTTGCTCCTGGGCTGCGTCCTGTAGACCGTTTCTCTGCCTAGTCGGTGTTTGCAAGGTGGTAGAGCAGTAAAGTAAGGAGGAAGCCGCCCTGGTCTGAGCGTAGCGGTGTATGCTGCACAAATTTCTAACTGAATAAGATAATATGCTTGTAGGGGCTGATTCTGAGTTTGGAGCAAAGCAAAATAAAAAGCAGATAATCGTGCACTTTGGCAAAACCACACTGCAATGTGCTGAGAGACCTGGGAGGGGTGTGTCCAAAACTCAAATCTAAATAATAGTGTAAAAATAAAGCTATTCAGATTTGTGGGCTATATGTGAAAGCAGCCTATATTTTCCCTGCTTGCAAACAATATAAATGACCCCTTGCAATGCAACATGGCTTGTCCCCAGTGAAGCGAGTAGATAATTATTATTATTTTTTTTTTACAGATACTGTGTGCATGCACTGAAGGCGAGCGCATACATAAATTGGAGCAACCACATGTCATGGGGGTGTGTCCTCTCTACACCCTCATTTTCTCTGCCCTATAGGGGCATTCCCAGTGCTCTGGAGGCTGCTGGGCTGTCCCCGGTCACTCATATGCTGGGCCCATCTTGCCGCCGAGTGCTGTGATTCACTTGGTGGCACAGCTAATGGCAATGGTAAGGTCAAGTACAGTGTACTGGCTACCAACTTCTAAATGGTACCGGCCCATTCCACCCTACTTTCACTACTATGTTTTCCAAATACAAAGTTACTTGCTTTTTTTTTATTTATCTATTAGTATGTGCTCCCAACTCAGAATGAGCCCCACAGTGTGCTAAGGCTCTATATACAAGTGCCAACCACAGAAAATAATCTTCAGGTAAAGTAAGTGCATGGGATTGCTTTGCAAACCCCTTTTTTCTGGGGGGGGGGTTAAACAAGAACCATACGAGAATATTCAATCCCATAAAGTGTAGAGTAGACTAAGAATAAGTATACATACATAGCTGAAAACTGATTGATTGGAATATAACGAGAACCTTTTTTTCGATGTATCATTAACTCCTGACACACCAATATATAATACTTAAGGAAACAGACTGGTGTGTTGGAGGGAAGTAATTAACACTATGCTGTATGCAAAACCGCATTGGGGCCAGTGGCTCTGAATAGCCAGTGAATTGCAACAGTAAACCTATTCATGAAGAAGAATAACAGAGGGAAAAATAGAAAGGGAAGAGCAAGATATATAAAGGGATGGGGAAAGGCGACCTGAACCCAAGATAGCATTACTGATGAGAGTAACCAAAAGTAGGCACTTTGTTGCAGGAGAGCCGAAACCTCGAGAGAAAGGTGTAGTGAGTAAGTATGTAGGGCCTGAGAACTAACTCCAATTGCAAATGTTCTTATACTTAGATTCAGCAAACTCCAGCCACCCGCAGCGAAGTGCCTAATATTTGTCAAATTTATCTAAAGTGGAAAAAATAAAGGTGATCTCTAGACCGATAAAATTTCACTTGTGTGAGCCATTCCCTGAGCTTTACGAGAGAGGAAGATCTACATACGTACAATACACAGTCTAATGCATGGTACGCACTACATGATAGGACATCCGATATGCGGATCGGGACGACATATTGGGCACATCATTTAGTGTAAACTAACAACAAAAGTGATCTCGCACCAATATATATTTGTGTATATATCTTTATTATAGAGAATTTTTGTGTTTTTAAATTCTCCCTAACCCCTAAACTTCACTTATTCTTTCAAGTGCAATTTAGTAATGCATGTGAAGGTGCTACCTAGTAATCTTATAATAGATATCCATTGAAAAAACCACAGAAGAGAAAAGATAAGATTTTATCTGGTGCACTGTTCGGGTCACTGTATCTTAATGTCCATTAACATCTCTGAATTGAATTTAAAATATACCTTTTATTATATAATTTTCTAAAAAATATTATAGCTAATATAGCTAATGGAGTTGGTACATTTAGTGTGTACAGACTATTGCGCTCCCGCGAGTCGTTGATCGTATCTTCTGGTCTTTAGGCCGATCAGAAGATATCTTGAATGACACCATGCTCCTGAATGTGGCCATTGAGCGATATATTGTGTAATCGCACTATATTTCGTTTAGTGTGTACGGCCGACCGACATATCATTCCGTCGATCGTGCTGTTGGCCACGATCTAGTAGTGTGCAGTGTTTTAGCGAAGCTTTCTTTTTCTGTGCCATGGGTATGATTGTCAAGCTCAGGGGCCAGAAATCAGGGCAAACTGGAATGCCAGGACCCAGAATTTCTCTTGAATTGGAAACCACCAAATATGAAGGTGGTGGGTGTGGCGTGGAGAGAGGGGAATTGGTCTCTAAATTCTTAAAAAATAAAATAAAAAATTAAAGCCCCTCCTAAAATCAGTATTTCTTTACTGTTAGAATAAATTTTACTTGTTTAATGCAATCTCTATAGTATGGGGACATATGAACGGAGTGATATTGTGGTTTTTGTAAATAGTGCCGAGGAAAATAACATCGGGAAATAACCGTTTAATATAGTTTTCTTTGAGCAGGAACTCCTGATTAATGCCAGCAATGGAATGGTCCTGTTTATTGGTGGCACCTGGTATCACAATCTCTGTAATGGAAGCCAGGTCTTTGGCCTGGACTCCCTTTGTGAGGAAGGCTCTGATTAGTTCCCTTCATTCTTTCTCGGCCCTTGGCCTGGCTCAGGAAATGAAGGTTCCCCTCCCAGCTGACCTGAGCTGGGTAACCTTTGCCAGTGCCCTGTCAGAGGCTCCTGGGATTTGGGGCTAGGCCTCCTATACTGGAATAAAGCAGGGAGCACTAATAGGCTGAGGTGACTTATTTATGGGCTGTTAGAAGAGGGATATGGGGGGGGTTGTTTAACTGTTTATATCCCATCTGGTTTTTATATGAATATATATGTACACCTTATTTTTATATAGTTGGTCCCTCTACATGTCATTGATCTGTTGCAGTGCAAACAGCAATCCTGTAATGTAGACTTTATTTAGCCAGTAAAATTGATTTGAGAACGTTGGATATAATTTTGTTCCTTGTTTCTCGTTGTAGCAAAATTGTAACCTGATCTAACGTTTCCATATCTTCTACGATAAAGCATAATGAGGTATGAAAGCATATACTGGGTGGGTCTGTAGTTATTGGTGTTGATGAATGCTTGATACTTTAATACTTTCATAAACAAAAATGGGAATGGTGAGAATCTGATCATTGCTCTCTGGTCTCTCTGTCTGTGGGTTACTACCCAGTCTACTGGTTTTGTTCTCAATTTTAAAGCATTACAGAATATGTTTGCCCTATATCAATAAACACTAGTAATAATAGTATTATGCATGTCTGGTGTCATACAATGCACATGCACATTGAAGGTTCTGTGGAAGTAGAAAGTGGCATAATGGACTTGCTCCCATAGTGCCTCTTTTATTGTTCTAATGCCCTACAAGACACTGATAGGTGGCTGCATACACTGGTCTACCTTCCTGCAGTGACACATAACATAGACTTATCGCTCTAAACACTACAATAACTGCAAACACCTATCATTGGTCTGGTGTGTGCACTGGATTGCTATTTACACCTAAATATATATATATGTATGTATGTATGTGTGTATGTATGCATCTATGTAAGTATGTGTGTGTGTGTGTGTATGTGTGTATGTGTATGTATATATATATATATATATATATATTGTTACTTAGAATCTAAAGTAGTTTCAAGATATGTTGAAAGTAAATAATTACAATTATCACACACACACTTCATCTGCACAAAGTGGCAAGTGTCGGTGTTTGGGGTTAAATTTAGTGGCAGGCAGATCACTTTAATGATCTGTAATTGCTTACAGATCTGGCAGGAGGGGGGCTCTGGGTGTGTGGATTAAGGAGCTGGTAAACCTCTTCCTGTTAATGTGCCTGTCATTCTTTTATTCATTTATTCCAGGAATCTGTCCTCTGTCACTAGAGTGTGTGTGTGTGTGTGTGTGTGTGTGTGTGTGTGTGTGTGTGTGTGTTTGTTCATTCATTCATGTTTTACCTCTCTCTTCAATAATTTGTGTATTCATGTTTTTACTCTCCCTTTCGCTGATAAAAACAACGTAAAAAATATTTCTCCCCACTAATATACTCCACAGTCCGTGCATGGTAAGATTTATCTCTTCCTCTGAAAGATTGTGAAAGACGGTAAAGGGCTGGCAACTATTGGCCCGGGGAGCAAATGCATCAAAACGGCCCATGTTTGCTTTCTAGCAGTGTGCCACCATTGAAAAATAGATGTAGCAAAAACTCTGTGGGCCTGGTTTTATTTTAATGTGTGCATGGTGCAACAGCCTACAAAAAGATCCATGGAAGATTGTTATATTAAAAACAAAAAATATATAAAAAATCTATTATTCTAAAATGCTATTTTAAAAATCAGACTCATCACAAGCCTCACCTGACCAGTATTGAATGTAGAGCTGGTTCAACTGATCTCTATGAATTCAAAGAGCATTCTGGGGATTCCTCCATAAAGAGAACATTGTAGTGACCTATACAATACAGAGAGCATCTTGGCGTCTAATTTGGATAAAATACATCATCCATTGTGCAGTTGTGACCATTCTACTCTACCAGAGCCGTAACTAGACTTTTTGGTGCCCTGTGTCAGAAAGAGCATTGCCCCCCCCATTTTTCAAATAGGGACATAAGACACTCACCCGAAAAAGGGCCATGGCCTCATGGGGAAGGGCCAGGGAAGAGATAGGGGAGGACAGGAGCTGCTGGGGATAAAAGAGTAAGAGACAATTGAGAATGATAATAAACAGAAAATTGACAGGCCCTAACAGTGCCCCCTGCCCTGCGGTGCCCGGTGCCATGGCACAGGTCGCACTACTCTAGTTACGGAACTGTACTCTACCATCCCTGTCCTGAAGGAAACTATATAGCCCCCTACAGCTAAAACTGTGATATCTTTACATGGCAGCATTGTTAGGCAGCACGGTAGGTGTAATGGTTACCTTTACTGCCTCAAAGCACTATGAACTTGAGGTTCAATTCCCACCAAGGCCCTAACTGTGTGGTGTTTGTATGTTCTCCCCGTGTTTGTGTGGCTTTTCTCTGGATACTCTGGTTTTCTCCTACAATCTATATACATACTAGTAGGTTAACTGGATTCAAGCAAAAAATATACCCTAATGTGTGTACATGTGGTAAATAATATAGATTGTAAGCTCTATTGGAGTAGGGACTGATGTGAATGGCCAAATATTCTGTGTATAGTTCTGTGGAATAGGTGTGCGCTATATAAATAATGTTAAACTACCAAATATATCTAGTGGTAACACAATGCAAACACAGTTAGATTACATACACATCCTGAAGAGGATGCTCAGCTGTGTCTGTATACAGTAGCAGGGGCTTTGAGAGGGTGATTTGGGTACAAAGTACTGTACAGTATGTGACTGTCTGCTGGTATGTCCAGCTAGCCATCAAGCAAAGTGGCGGTGTGCTGGTGCAGATGGCAATGGAGGGTCTTTATTTATAGTGGGTGGCCAAAGAAGGTACAGTCACCATCTAACTATTCATGGTCATGTTTCCAACAGTGGGGTGGGGGTGGGGCAAAACACTTCTGTCAAGTTGTCTCTGGTGTTACCGTCTATTTTAGTACAGACCCGTGCATTTGATTTCTTTCGAGTTCGTTTAAGACACCCGTTGCAGCATTCTTAAAAGTTGAATTAGGTAATATTGTTGTTTATATTATATTCAAGAGCAATCCACTGTTGATGTGCATGAACAACAGGGTTACTGTAAATAAAATGTACCGGCTACTTATATAGGGCCCCATTTACAAACGAAATATAACCCCTTTAGCGCTAAAAGATGGCGAGAGCGATGCGGGCCCCATTTCCAGCAATGGAGACCTGGCGGTGCCTTTCCGGCTTCAACGAAGCCTTCCAAGCACTGCCGGGTCTCCCTGTCATGCACATGCGCAGACGGATGACACTGGAGCCCGTCGCTGGCAGCGTTAGGCTGCCAGCAACCCAGCGGAGGACCTCGCTGAGGACTGCGACTTCGCTGGACCTCGCCTGAGGGGTAAGTATTACTACATACCAGTGGAATTTTCGTTTGTATCACAGTGATTCTAAACGAAAATTGCCACTGGTATTTCCCTTTGTTTGTAAATGGGGCCCATAGTGTCAGCATATTCCATTGCACGTGTAGGAACGAATAGTAATAGAACAAGACTGGGTAATAACTGACAGACTAAAGATGTGTATCCTCTACACGAGAAAAATGAGCGATTGAACAATTACGTTATCGTTCAATTGTTCACTAATCGTGCAGTGAATATGCCAGCAACAACCAGTGATGCGCGATCCCGCTGGTCGTTGTTGGCATCTGTCAGCACCTGAGCATGCCAGCCAACCTGCCGATTATCGACAGGTTGTGCATGTTCGGGGATGAGGGAGGGTGCCTGCACTGAGCGACATATCGTTCAGTGTAGGCACATTATCTACTGCACAGGGTGATGAACGATTACAATGTTGTAATCGTACAGTCGTTCTACTCTCGTGTAGTGGATACGCACCTTAAGAGGCCTCTGTTCGCAAGCTTACAAATCTCTGTTAGGATGTCCCAGCACACAATCTTTTATTCTCTTATAGTCAAAGGACCTCATTCAGAGCCGGACGCTATTTGCGCTCGCTCGTTCAGAAAAAAGGGGTGGCTATTCAAATGAACCGTTCGCTCTTTGCGGTCTGTTCACGCCTCTAGGTCTGAACGTGCGGTCGTTTTTTGGAAAACTACGCCCCCTGGCCGCTCGCATCCTACGTCATGTCCGCTATTTATTAGATTAATCGAGTACATCGACCAGCGTATGAACTGCTCGCTATTCTTGTGGTTGGTTTTTCCTACCGCAATCTTGCGAGCAGTTCTGACTATAAAATAACCCAGTGACGTGGTCAATGACGCTGCTGTATTAATTATGCACACCCTTAAAACTCCCGTTTTGACCTTTAACACGCCTGCGTTCGGATCTCCACTCCCCGTTTTCAAGCACCTTCCCCCGTTACCACCCACATACGCCGCCTCCTGTCACTCAAAATAGCAGGCATTCGCTATTTAGCGAACAAATGATTTTCGGCTGCACTGACTGATCCGTACGCTTGCGCAGTTGTGCAGACATCGCTCGGAACAAACGAGCGGCCGCTTACGAGCGGCTCTGAATCAGGCCCAAAAATCATTAAGAGAACTTATAGAACTAGTAATATGTAAACTTAATTTCTTTCTTTTTCTATTTCCATGCGTAATGGTATTATCTGCTAGGTGGAACGATTTGCATTACGAAGCAGTAGAGCAGTTTCATATTCCATCCAGAAAGAGAAAGCAAAGCAAGTATTTGACATTGATATACATTTATGGGTGTCCAGAGTTATACAACAGAAGGATTTATACTTGGCTTAATATATCCACGATGCATTTTCACGCCTCTTAAAAGGGAAGTGCTTCTCTATCTAAATAGACAGCCAGTCATTGCCCGCTGCATAGTGTTAAGGATTCATACAGTGGAGTGGAGCCATTGAGGTCAAGGAACCTTATTACATTACGTTCCCAGTGTTTCTTACCTGAATTAGATACTTCAGGGAAGTAATACTGAACAGTGTATCTAACCTTTTAATGTTTCATATCTAAAATGTAATAGTCATAGACCTTTTAACTTCTGTTGGGTTAACTTGCTTTTGTTGAATTGACCTACACTTCTAATCACGTCATGGTACATACTATTAATAAGATGTTGTCCGCTACTGGCCATAACTTCCTGTTGGTGTACTTTAGATACCCAAATACAATAAATGTGACCCTGCAGTGTAAACACAGTCATGATGTGTTTTCAGAATTGTATATAAGAGAGAAGTTGTATTTGCATAAGAGGCATTTTGTGATGCAAGTAGTTCTGAAATCATACATGGAAATCGGCAATAAATGTCCTCCCTTTTGCTAGTTCTAACTCTTCTCACCCATCTTTCACTTCAGTTGGCAGAACTTCTTGCTTTGTAACGTTTTATGCACAGACCAAGTAATAACATTCAACATCAGTCCTTGTGTATTTTTCTTTCTGACTTTTTTTTTTAAATTGATATTTAATCAGTTCAGCTGCTAACCCTGTGGTCTGTCTTTATCAGTCAATCTGCTGCATGTACGCTGTTCATACCCTGATTCTCTGTTCTACAAAGATAACCGCTTGAGGGGCGAGGGAGTGGGAGTTTCAGCTTAAAACAAAAGATGAGATGCAGGTATTATAAAAAGTGATGGTTCAGCTTTTTTAAGCACTGTTTTCTTTATTGTTTGCTTTTCTATTTCCTTAACTATTTAAAAGCTATACTTCATACAAATGGCAGCACGCCGTGTACTGAGTGACGCTGATCGGTGCCAACCCCATGCTGCGCGTCCTCTTTGCAGTTAAAAAAAAAAAACGTTTCCTGGGCATCCATGTAAAATGGGTTACTAGCCTCACCTGAGACACAGTAAAAACCTCTGAATTTATATGGCTGGTGAATAATGACTGGTAAAAAAGTTACAAAAAAAAAAAAAAAAGTTTAGGGGCACTACAAGCCAGTGAGTAGTGCTGCGTGTTACATTTTCTCCACGCCACAATGTGCGGTGTGTAAGTGCAGAGGTAACCGGTTTTTTTCTTAATAGGTCAAGTACTCTAGAAATACATCCTCGCTCCTCTCTCTTAAGCGCTGTGAACATATTGAGGCTGTGTAACCTTTTGGCGGAGAAGGGGTTACTCAGCAAACCACAACCTGGGGTATGCAGCTAATTAGCAGACCACTTTGTCATCACCCTCTGTATATCTTAGCCATTGCAAAAACTTCCTGTGAGTGATATACAAGCCTTAATTATGTGACATGTTTACTGACACTTAAGGACAGATAACAGGCTGCCTTTTATTTAATACAATGGAACATTGCTATATGTGAATTATTACTATATTTATGTTATAATATATAATCTACCTCCATTAATATTGTTTCTACCTGTAAAAACTACGATGAGATCTACCATGCTAAACCGTTAAAGGAGGCGGTAATGCCAGGGGCTGTAGGTGGTAAGATGTGGATCAATTTTTAAATTGATTTATTTATTAACAGTTTCTTATATAGCGCAGCATATTCCGTTGCGCTTTACAATTGGAAACATTGATAGAACAAAACAGGGTAATAACAGACAGACATAGAGGTAAGAGGGCCCTGCTTGCAAGCTTACAATCTATAGGAATGTTTCAGGGCTCCATTTAATAACGATACTAATTACCGGAAACCTATTTCATTTAGCATCACAGTTATACATATGTATATGCCTGCACTTAATATGACTTACTTGCCCAGCGAGGTCCAGTGCAGTCTTCCTCCTTCGCTGTGTCCCCCCGATCCTGGAAACGGGACGGTGACTAATGTGTATGCACGAAAACCCTCTGCGCATATTTACGATTTAACCAGGTGGCATAATTGCGCGACAACCCTCTGTGCATATTATTTATGCTTCAACCAGGTGGCATAGTATAGTCATAGTTAGTATAGTCATAGTTAGTATAGTCATAGTTAGTATAGTCATAGTTAGCATAGTCATAGTTAGCATAGTCATAGTTAGCATAGTCATAGTTAGTATAGTCATAGTTAGTATAGTCATAGTTAGCGGTAATCTAAGCTTACTGCTGTTTGGTAAATACTGAACAGCCGCTATTACCCCTTTTGTAGCGTAAAAAATCGAGTGCTGAAGGGTTAATGTAATGAAATGTTGCTCTTGGTATGTTGTAAGTATGGTGCTCCAAACTATGGGAAAACCCACATTTACTAATATTCTTTCAAATAGAATCTGCGTGTGTTTTTAATATATTAATTATTTCTAATATATTTAATAAATGGCAAATATATGTATATATCAATATAAAATTGGATCAAAGGGCTAATTTCCACCCCTGCATAAAAAAAAAAATGTAACCCTGTCTTTAACATTTTAGCGCACACCCCTATTTCTTCGGCACTAGTTTGCACTTCCAGTAAAGTGGTTTATATTTGTAATCGTGAAACGCATTAGAATGTGCACATTCATTTTCATGCAATTTTTTTGTGCAGCATATTCCTAGTGCGCTTGTCTGAATGATTCCTAAATGCTTTTAATCTTTGTAATATCACATTTCTAGTTCCTTGCTGCAAAAACATAGGCTATAGGAAAAATGTTCACTTCTGCATTTCAGGCAAGATGCCCATTCCCACCTTGTACAGTGTTTGTAGTTTAGCTTGCACCATTGTTTACAGTATATTTCTCTTTCATTGTCTTTTGAAAACCTGATGTAGCACAAGTATATATTTTAACACAGAACATTTATGTAAACTGTACTACAGGTATGTAGTTATGAGACCGGCGGACGCATGGCCGCCAGTCTCAATACTGACAGTGTAATCCCGGCAAGGGATCTAACATAGGTGTCGAAATACCGACGCCTATGTTAATCCCGACGCCGGAACTCCAACAGGACGCCAGACCGATCGTCCAACCCCGGGGGTAACTATCCATGTAGCCGGGGATGGGGGAAAGTTAGGTTTAGGGACCCCCCTGGGGGCCTTAGGCACCCATCCTGGGGAGGGTTAGGCTAGGGGAAGGGTGGGTTAGGTTTAGGGTGCGGGGAGGGGGGGTTAGGTTTAGGCACCAACGGGGGGAGGTTAGGGTTAGGCACCCCAAAAGGTGGGTTGGGGGGGGAGGGTTAGGAATAGTAAACTTACCTCCGCTGTCGGGATCTCCTCCATTGGGCTGCCGGCGTCGGGATTTGAACCGCCGGGGTCACATCCGGCGGTCAAACATACTGATTCCGTACTACAGGTAGCAGTATGTAAGTTAGCATTAATCAAAGCAACTGATCAGTCCTTTCTTTTGATTTCTAAACTCAACTAACAATAACATGTTTGCTATGGAAACCTCCTGTAGAATAGTTAAATGTTAAATTAATAGTTACATATTACATTTTGTCTGATATTACAGGTTGCACAGTTATGTGGTGTGTGTATATATGTGTGTGTGTGTGTATGTGTGTATATATATAAACATATATATACACATACATATATATATATATATATATATATATATATATATATATATTATAAAAAACAGTATGGTCCGGCTCTCCTGTGATGAATAATACCGGGTGCCAATATATATAATAAAATGTATTATCTTACTCCATATAACTCCTGACATATCTGAATAAATAAAATATATTTGAATCATCTTGGTCACATCTCGTATATGTTGCGCTTATCCTTGTGTATCAATGCTTATTTCCCTATAGATTGTAACCTTGCGAGCAGGGCCCTCTTATGGTGCGTACACACGGGACGGGGGGGGGGGGGGGCGGCTTAGGGTTAGGCATCCCTCTGGGAGGGTTGGGGGTAGGCTAGGGAAGTGGTTCTCAAACTCTGTCCTCAGGACCCCACACAGTTCACTTTTTCCAGGTCACCCAGCAGGTGCACAGGTGTATTTATTACTCACTGACATGTTTTAAAAGATCCACAGGTGCAGCTCATTATTTCACTGGCAATTATGTGAGAAAACCTGCAAAACATGCACTGTTTGGGGTCCTGAGGACCGAGTTTGAGAACCTGTGGGCTAGGGGAAGGGGGTTATGGATAGGCAACCCCGGGGGGAGGTTAGGATTAGGCACCCCCCCCGGGAGACTTAGGTTTAGGCTGCGGGGACAGGGGAGTTAGGTTTAAGCATTTAGGGGGGGTTAGGTTTAGGCACTTAGGGGCGGTTAGGGTTAGGCATCCCTAAGGGATCGTTAGGGTGGGGGAGTAGGGTTAGTTATACTTACCTTTTTAGCTGTCGGGATCTTCACTACTGCCGGTCACCCGGCGTCGGGATTTGAACCACTGGACTTAGGTCCAGTTGCAAGTACAGAGACATAGTTACACAATATATGGTATAATAGACCCCGTGCTGTACAATACCACTATTTGCATCATCACACAGTGCTGGCAATCACTTCACTAGTGAAATGGATGGGATACTTTTGGGGTCAGTGGCGTAACTAGGGTATTTGGAGCCCAGGGCAAATTTGAAAATGGAACCCCCCACTATGTGCGCATGCCCCAAAATGGGTGTGGTCACAAGGGGTGTGGCCACTAAAAAATGGGGCATGACAACATGACACACCCCTTTGTGACCCCTTGTCACTGGGAACATTTCTTTCCATTTGCACCTTAATGCAGTGCCCATTATACAGTCCCCCCCTATGCAGTGCCCCTAGTAATACCCCTTATATTGTACCCCCAGTATACAATGCCCCCAGTAGTGGTCCCTCTTATGCAGGCCCCCAGTAGTGCCTCTTATGCAGGCTCCCAGTAGTGGTCCCCCATATGCAGTACCCCTTACAAAGTTCCCCCTGTATGCAGCCTGCCATTAGTTCCCCTTATACAATGCCCCCAGTACTGATCCCCCATATGCAGCCCCCCAGAAGTGATCCCCCCCCTTATGCAGGTCTCCAGTAGTGCCCCTTATGCAGGCCCCCAGTAGTTATCCCCCCTATGCAGTGCCCCCTGTAGTGGTTCTCCATTTTCTGTGCACCCTTTAGTGGTGCCCCCAGTAGTAAGCCCCTTATATAGTGCCCCAGTAGGAGTCCCCGTTGATGCAGTGCCCCCAGTAGTGGTCCCCCCCAATGCAGTACCCCCTATGCAGTGCCCTCTATATATTGGCCGGCCCCAGTAGCAGTCCCCCTTGATGCAGTGCCCCCTATGCACTGCTCCCAGTAGTATCCATCCCAGTAGTAGTCCCCAGTAGTGGCCCCCCCCAATGCAGTGCCCCCAGCAGTATCCCCCCCCCCAGTGGTAGTCCCCAGTAGTGGTCCCCCCCCAATGCAGTGCCCCCTGTAGGATCCCCCTAGTAGTAGTCCCCAGTAGTGGTGGCCCCCCCGAAGCAGTGTCCCCAGTAGTAGTCCAGAAATTGAACAATAAAAGAAAAATTCTTACCTGAATCCACGCTCCTCCCGCCGTCGCCTGCACGTCAGTTCTCCCGGGCTGGCGCGCTCTACATTCTGGGAGAGAGGTCATGACTTCTCTCCCATTACCCACTGCAGGAGCCGGCTCTTGCAGTGGGCGCTGCGGCTGCACCAGTCAATGAGAGTCTATCTGACTCTCATTGGCTGCTGTTTAAAATACACATCGCCGCCAGCGCTGGCGGTGATGTGTGTGCAGCAGCAGCCAATGAGAGTCTGTCTGACTCTCATTGGCTGCTGATTGACACACACATTGCTGCCGCTCGGCGGTGATGTGTGTGCAGCAGCAGCCAAGGAGAGTCGTCTGACTCTCATTGGCTGCTGGTTAACACACACCTCACCACCAGCGCTGGCGACGATGTGTGTGTTAGCACAGCCTGAGCCCGCTCGCCTGCCACCCTCCTCTTGGCGCTCTTGGGCAAGCACTCAGGGGGAGGGAAGGGGCTCAGCTGTGCAGCACAGGACCAGCGCTGGGAAGCCTGGCGCCGGTCCTGTGTAAATGTGTAGTGCTGACCACACTCACTGCGGTCGGCACTACACTGGCTAACTAGGGCGGCCAGTACCGTGGCCGGCGGCGCCCAGTGCACGTGCCCCGCTCGCCCTGCCCTAGTTACGCCACTGTTTGGGGTGCTTTCTCTCTATGGAGAATAGGAGACTTACCCCAAATTCTAGATTCTCATGGATTTTCCAGGAGTATATACCAGTATGATTGTATCCCAAAATCTTTCCCATATTGGTACACTGTACTGTAGGAGGAGCCAGCTCCTTCCATTATCTCAGCCTGTGGCTTCCTCCTTGTCTGCATTTCCCTCTCCATGTTTGTTTTATTTTCTTAATAAATATTTCCCAATTATGTACCTATTACATAGACTTTACAGAGAACATTTTGTAATTCACGTCAGTCCCTGCCGCAGTGGACACGTGTGTGTGTGTGTGTGTGTGTGTGTGTGTGTGTACGTACTTATATACATATATACATACATACATACATACATACATACACCAGAGTGGTTGTTTTTTGTTTGTTAGACTAATTAGCTTCTGACAAGAAAATAATCAGTATGCATTGGATTGTGGGAGAAAACCAGAGTACCTCGAGGAAACCCACGTAATGACCGGGAGAGCATACAAACTCCACACAGATAGGTTGGAGTCAAATGGGATCCAGTCATAATATCGACCTTTACACATTGTGGTTTTGATATTATGAATGTCAACAATCAATATCGACATTGTATATGTTGGCATTTGCAGGGGTGTAGAGAGCTGGCCCAGGCCCCTGTACTTTTCAGGGGGGGTGTCAACTGACCGCCAGACCTGGAAGACACCGCTGGAGCTGCCGGACCCACCATACCAGAAGAGTCACCACTGGACCACCAGAAACGTTTTGTCAACATTCTAATCATGATGCATGTCCATATACCACCACACCCCTCAGGAATAATTGTTAGTCAATTAACACACCTGTGCTCCAGCTAGATGATCTGGAAAACATGCACTGTTAGGTCTCCATGAGGACCAGGTTTGAGAAACGCTGCCCTATACTAACTGAGTTAACCACGGAGCCCTAGGGAAAATGAGCAGCACACTATCACACATGCACTTTTGACGATATATGTTTACTTCTGTTCACTTCACTGTATACATCTATAATATGCATCAATGATATGAAAAAAAAACACCCATTATACTCTGTCTGTGGGATGAATGCTTTCTAGTCTGTCACACAAGTTATCCACGCTGCTCAGTGAAACAATCTAAACTTCTCACTCCCTTTATATCACTTGGTAGAATTGATTCAGACACCTGTGCTTTAGGATGTCTGCTCTCCCGCAGTCTAACGTTTCTCAATTTAGCACTTGCTATCTTTACATGTGTAACACATCAGCATAGCTAGGCTGTATTAATGTCACAGGCTTTCGATCCTTAATGAGAGGAGGAAGATGATTCATTAGCAGGTTCCTTCTAATTTGGATCATTATAAATTATGTATGATGCCTAAGAGAATGAAAACGTTGCCATTTGTGGAAGGTAAGCTTACTAGTCAGGTACAGACTGATTAAATGATATAAGGAAGCCCTAAATCTGGGTGTGGTACAATTGGTCAACAGTTATGTTGATGTGCATCAGGTCGACATGGAAGAACTGATGATATGTCGACATTATAAACTGTTGACCAAGAAGCCCTGATGGTCTAGCGATGTCTTACCTTCTCCCAGCAGCTGCGGCGGCTCCAGCATCTTCTCCTGGTCCCAACAGTCAAATGGGGAGCAGATCCAATGGTGATGTCTCTGAAGCAGACTTCTACCCCCACAAAGCCCTAACCCTCCCGGTGGTGCTTAGTCCTAACGTCGGCATCCTCAGAATGTCGACATTTCACATGGTGATATTTCAGATGTTTACATTGCGAACATGTCAACAATCTGAGGATGTCGGCATGGTGTCTGTCTAATGTTGACATTGGGGTGTTGACATTACGAACATGTTTACTGTGGACCATCTGCCCAGATCCCCTTGAAATTGAGTGGTGCATTTACATTTTATTTTTTGCAGTCTTCTTCACACAAGTGACGTTACTAAAAGGTATGACATTGTGGAACTATCTGCGATCGTTTTGTATCCAGTGCTACTGTGAATTCTTACAACTGGCAAAAAAAAAATATATAGACCTACATACCTTCTCTGTATTTAAACCTTTTTTTGGAGCTGCCATATTGGAAGTGAAATGTGGCTTGTGACAAATGAACCCAAAAAAATACAGAGGCTAAATTGTGTCTTGGGAAATCTTTACAGATTTTGACGAAAGTCCAAGCCCCTATTGTATCTGCTCTGCAAAGTTGGTTATACCATATATATACCATACTTTCTGAATTTTGAGAGCTCCTTTCTAGAGAAGTGGGTGGATCTGGCATTGTTGCCTGCACTCCCAGGAATCGGGGAGAACTCTCCAGGATGTTGGGACAGTAGTCAAGTAAGGCTAGAAGTTGTAGCCAATCAGTTTTGGAAAGTTAATCGCACAGGACATACCAGATAAATTCTCTGCACACATGTATGGGAAGGATCGGTTCAGTGTGTCGCAAATAATAGGCTTCGTAGCACAGTTATGATGTGAGACTCCTTTCAAATAATGCTGGAAAATTCTGGAGTTTAAATGCACTTCTGCATAAATTGGAACTTATTCAATCCAATGTGTGATGAGCTATTAAAAAGTTACAATGACGATCCCTTTCCATCATTTTGCGTCTGTGTGGTGATTGAACACCTTGCTTAAATCATTCATTATGCTTAAAGTATTAAATGCTGCAGTTACAATGGTTTTCAAATAACTAGATGAGATGATGTCTGTAGATAACACAACACAAAGAGCCCTGGTTTATCTAGCAGGGATATGAATTGCTCTCCAGGCTTCATGGCACAGTAAGTATTGTTTTTGATGGGGTTTGTCAGTTGAGAACTTGTACTGCTCTGGTTTGAGGTAAATAGCTGCCATAGTATGGCTGTGTTACCACGACTCTGTGCTGGCTGGCCATAATCTGTCTGACATATCTCCTATAGTTTTTAATTTGGTCGTCTCTTAATAGAGGTTAACTGTCATGGGTGGTGACCTCAAGATAAGCCTGTGGTTGATGCACTTTATGTAGCTGCATAGGCTTGAGTAATCTGTGTATCACTGGTTAATATGCATTAGGTGTATATGTTTTTTTGACACTCTTGTTTCATCTGTCATACCCACTTCTTAAACTGCTTTACCTCAGCACAAGACTCGGGCCTTCTGGACTCCCCCACTCAACTATGTATAGTTGTGGTTTGGAGAGGAAATCAGTAAGCATTGCTACAAAGGGAGCAGTAGGAAACACTACAGTCTAGGAGCCAAGGGTTGGTTTCTTACTCTACTTATTTGTTCTATTGTTTTCGTTTGTACCTAACGGCTGTAGGTTTTTTTTTTTCTTTGTTTTAACCATAACCAATCCAATTTACCTTAACAACTATTAACCTCTATGCCACACAAAATTGTGGAACACTAAACCTACTGTAGGCTTGCTTTAATGAGTGACTGTGGTTAACTTGACAGTTTGAGTTCTGGGACCACAATCTGTACATTTTTGTAGTGTTTACCTAGAATATTCACTGAAAACTAGTAGATATGAGTTGGGATTCATTGTTTGACCTATTAATGTGTACAAAATATCAATATAACTAGATGCTACCCTTTTTTCCATCGAATATCTCTTTTGAACAATCTATTAGAATAATACATGTTTTTAAGTTTATTGATATAGGAAGTGTTATTTTGTGGCGTTTCATGCACAACTAAAAAGGCAATTAAAAGCCATTGCTGAGGTTCAGAATTGTTGTTATTACCAGAATTGTTGTTATGCGCACATATTCCGCACCACTTTTACAGAGAATATTTGGCCATTCACATCAGTCCCTGCCCGAGTGGAGCTTACTATCTATATTCCCTATCACGTGTGCACGCACATACACACTAGGGTTAATTTGTGTTGGGAGCCAATTAACCTACCAGTATATTTTTGGAGTGTGGGAGGAAACCAGAGTGCCTGGAGAAACCCACACAAGCACAGGGAGAATATCCAAACTCCACACAGGTAGGGCTGTGGTGGGAATCGAACCCATGACCTCAGTGCTGTGAGGCAGTAATGCTAACCATTACACCGTCTGTGTTGCCCTTTGTTAAAGCTATGTTAAATACAATGACGTTCTTAACTTGTTAAGTAGAACGCTATTTGAGGATAAATTCCAGGTGTAATTGGGAGAAGAGACCTCTGTAATGGGATCCCATACCCAACCCAATGAGATATCTGCTCTGATGGGCAAAATCTTATTGATGTTGCAGAAAGCCCTGTGTACAGGCCCGACATTCTGTAGTGCCAAATTTTAAAATTGCTCAGAGGGAATGGGCTTGCAGTGGTGGGAGAGAGATAAAAAATTTTAAGATCGGAGAAGGTGCAGATAGAAGGTTTATATGTTGTGTGTAATGTTGTTAAGAGAAGTGAGCCATAGTTCACTATTTTATTTAAAGAGATTTTAAAATTTTGCCTGGCTTCTACATTTTTCAGTTGACTTTTTGGGTTCTCAAGTATTTATTGAGCCCTGTATCCCCATACAGAGGAAATGTAAGGTGCATTAATAATTGTTGTTCTAATCTGTAAAGTTAGGGAAAAAAACCCCAAAGTTTTATCTGTACATTTAACAAGTGTGTGCGGTATTTTACATTGTAAGGCTCATGTGTACAAAAGCTTAGAGACACAATACCAATGTTTGGTGGTGCTAATAAAAAGAAAAACCGTATAAAGGCATATGAAAAGCTACAATAATACTTCCTCCTTGCAAAATGTAATGAGTTGGTAGTTCATGGATTCCAATCATAAATCTGTGATGGACTTTGTTACATTACCAGTGTGAGCTGGTGACCATTACACTTAAAAAAATGTTTTTGTTAATGCAACAATCCCATGAAAGAGGTGGGTTTTTTTTTTTTCTTTTTATTGTAACCCTCAATAACTGTGACCAGTTATAAGAAGCAGTTTGGTAATTACCTTTTTGTGTTGGCTTGTTTCTTTCCAGTCTCCTATTAATGATTGATAATTATTCAAATCTACCAAAACATCGTTTGGCTACCATGGTACATGGTGTCGTGATCAGAGAGGCTTTGGAATGCCCCTCTGAGCTTTATTTTTACAATTACCTCTTCCTCCTCTTTCACCCACCTCTGCCATCACATGACATGCTCAGAACCTGGCAGCCACCTTTGTTTTCTTTCCTGTGAAATTTTGAAAAGGGGATCATGATTTGTAGAAGGATGCCTAAGAAAAATTAATTAAATACAAAGCTTGATTAAAATCTACTTAATTTGTTATTTTAAAAAACAAAGTGGGATTTTTGCTTTAATAGCCCATTCAGTGTGTCTGGCACTCTTCCCTAGTTTGTTTCTCACCCCATTTTCACATAATGTCTAATAATACTCCAGGCAACACTTGTTACTAATGAGATGCAAATTAGCATTGTATCGGTGACACGTCTTTTGTGACTTTTTTTTTTTCTCTTCCTAGTGCACAATTTTTATTTAGTGTTGCTGAGACGTACAACCACTTCTTGGTGTGCATGACTTTAGGGCAAAACAAGACACCAGTCTATGAATTCATGTCATTCTGTGGCCTTCCAGCTGCTATAATACCGCAAGTCCCAGCATGCCTTGCTGGCAAACTACAACAGGTGGAAAGTCACAGGTTTACCTACCTGTGGTGTAAGTAGTATTAGTACAGTCACATGTATGAAGATAAACTTCCAATCTGATTACACTTTTACTTGTTCTTACAGTGTCGTGGGGCATACGGGACCTTGTTTTCAAATCTAAACATTCGCATTAAATGAACCATTCAAACAGTCTAGGTCAGTGGTTCCCAAACTTTTTTGAATCACGGTGCCCTAGTGTATCGGCATTGTTTTCACGGCACCCCTAAGTCAAAACTTTGTTATTGAGAAATTCAGAAAAAATGTAGTAAAGTGAAGTAAATTGTGCTGACATGTCATCCTTAGGCTCAGTTATGTGGTGGTGGACAGGTTTGCGCTTCTGCTTGTCCACATATTTACATTACATTGACCATAAATAATTTGACTTGGTGCTGGACCAACAACCTGAGGCACCCCTGCAAGTGTCCCAAGGCACCCCAGGGTGCCTAGGCGCACAGTTTGGGAACTACTAGTCTAGGTAAAAAGTGCACAACCTGTTAATATTCTCTGTTGGTCCTTTATCCATTCATCATGGGTGGCAAAATTATATACTGCCAGAAAGGCCTCTGACTTTTTTTCATTTTCATAGAATTTTAATGGTATATTACACTAAGAGATATCATTGCCATCAATTCCACAAAAGCAAATCTGCTCTGCTACATTACACTGAATAAAGTTTTCTAAGCAAAAAGCCATAGGTCAAGAAAAGCCTTCCCCCTCCCCAAATCTATTATTTACAGTAGGTCTTTCAACGGCCCTGCTGAATGGGGAGTTGTGTAAAGGGCACTGTGTTTGCTCATTCAGGCCATTACAGGCTGGACTGTGTACAATGATGGGATGGGGGCTCTGCAGTGGACCAAAGGAGCTTATTGTTACTTGGTCAGGCTTGACTGAGATGGGGAAGGGCTAAGTGAGAGATGTTGGAGAGAAGGCTGAGTGGGGGGTTTAGTCATTTTAGCCTGTGCTCTAAACTATGTCCTGTAGTTAATGAAAGCCTTTAACTAACAATAAACAGTCATATTCAAAAGCAGGCATGGGTCAAGTGATGACCCCATTATTTATATAGTTTATCTCATGACTCTCGCAAACGTCATCATTTTTGTGATAGTGTACTCATACCCAATAAGCAAATTCAATTATAATTATTACTCATTTATTCACAGATCAAAATATCTAAAGCACGTAGTGTGTGCACAGTATTGTACGTACAAGTGTCCTAATACATCTAGACTCAATGCGTCATGTGGCACAAGACATCTGGTTTAAGTGAGCCGCAAGGTCACATGCGACTAGGCTTGCGTTTAACGTCTTTCTTGTCCGAAAATGTGTTGGTCGCAAACTGATGCAACTAACCACTTCACATGACTGCACTGATTAATTTGATAAGCAACACTTGTATGTCTATGTGTGACTGGACTGACTCTGTTTACGAAGCACAATGGACCTTGCCGTGAAAAAAAGCTACAGTTGCTGCATATCTGGCGCAGATCTCATCAAGTGATTTGTCGCATCTGTTTGCGACCTAAAAAAAAAAATATCTGCTAAAAAAACAATTGACTGAAACGAAGTCAGCTTGGACCTGGCTATACTGCAGCAACAGTGTATTTGTACAACTCATTTTGACTAACTACAGAAACTAAAAAAACTAGTTGTTCTAGTGAAACAAGTTAATATCGCACAAGGGTCTACGGTGAAAACTGGAAGTGACTTATTCTTGAATTAACCTACTTTTACTCCTGCGATAGGGAACACGCGCATTTGGCAATGTTTTGTATGCTTAGCTACAGACTCAGTGGCTGATCTTGATTTAAGATTTAATATTGACTTCTTATGTAACTATGAAGCACAGACTGTTTGAATACAGTGTGTTATTTGGCTTGTATAAAAGCTCTGGAAGTGTGGAGCCATGTTGAATCTTCTCGTGGACAGTGTCGCTCTGGTATATCTTAGTGCAATGTTTTTTTTCCAGCCAGTGAACTTAGAAAGCTACATAAAAATCAATGCTGAGCATCTGTCATACAAGAACAATTCAAGAGGCCATGACTTTCATCTCCCCTTTGTTTTGTGTAGGTTGTATAATGTAGCAATATACGGTAATATAACAGTTAACTGGAAAACAAGAAATGATTGAGTTGTGCAAAATTTACTTTTTCTCTACTTTTAGTTACTGTTTCTTTATTATTGTCTTTTGTATTTTTTTTAATTCTTATTTTTAATTCTTACTAGAATGTGTAAGATTTATTGTATGTGAAAATAAAATGCATCTAATTATTATTATTATTATTATTATTATTATTATTACTTTTAGTTGATACCATGTAGCTATTTTTATGTAACTCTGAGTCACATAGTTTTTAATATCCAGGCAAAGTTGTAAAGACTTTTTGTTTATCAATGAAAACTTCCCTATTTTTTAGTTTTGACCCACTGCGCAATAAAATGTATCTTTTTTTAAAAAAAATTCTGTATATTCGATTACTTACTACTTGTTCGTATTTATTACTTATAATATTACATTAATATTATAATATTACTTGATTCTAGAGCAATTCAACAAGTATATTCATCTCATGTGACCTGGTCGAGAACAACTTGTCCCTGAAGTTGGCTATAAGATGTATGCTGTGCATGTTAACAGCTAAGTACTGTAGCTCCCATTCAGATTAAGCTCATTCTGCTTAATCTTTCTCTTTTCAATTAAATTATCCATTTACTTGTAATATTTGCTTTTGATCTTGGTTGTATTTTAAAGTCTATATCTATTGTAGGATAAGTATATATTATAGAATTGCTGTGTTAGTACCCCTTCCCCCCACCGTGTGTGGTTTGTGGTGAAAGATGAGGGGGAAGAGTGAGATAGATATTGTAAGCTTGGAAATGGTCATTAGCCAATGACAAGTGACCCTCATTGACAGGCGTTACTGATAATTTTCTTTGATGGCTTTTAACTCCTATAATGTGGCAGTTTTGAAAGGCCAAAATCTTCTGCTAGCATTGTTTTCATGAGCACTATACCATGCTGCACAACTTTTTGTTGATATTATGATTTTTATTTTTATGCAAGTAGGGGTATGATATGTAAATGACTTGAACAAAGTGTTGACCTAGATTATGATACCTTTTCACATCCTTATTGTATTTTTGTCAAGTGTGCAAGGAGGTGTGACCACTTTTTGCAGACTGTTACCCCCTCCCCCCAGGTCCTTTGCCAGGGTGTGTGTGTATATGTGTATGTGTGTGTGTGTGTGTGTGTGTGTGTGTGTGTGTATATATGTGTATATATATATATATATATACATATATATATATATATATATATATAGTGGAGAAGAGAGCACCTCCTAGTGTAGTATTTTATAATAAATTTTAACGACCACCAAGTGCAATCACCTCTATATAGATGGAGGTATAACTCCATCTCGATAAAAAATAGAGAAAGAGAGAGAACCATAGTGTAATACTACACAAACAAGTTTAATTCACAAAAAGCAATAAATAAAATGCCCGTACATATAAAAAGACAATTAAGGCTTATCTGTCCATCTGCAACATCACAGTGTCACCATCAGAGGATATCACCTGTCAGAGTGCCTGTACCTCAACGCGTTTCGTCCGTTTACATTCACAAGGACTTCATCAGGACTTTTTCTATTTTTTTCACAAGGACTTTTTCTATTTTTTATCGTGATGGAGTTATGATATCAGACTGCCTATAGGATCCTGTGTTTGTGGAATAAAAAGGTCATTCATGCTGCTAAAAAGTGGTGTTTCCACTTTTCAAGGTACACCTCCATCTATAAAGAGGTGATTGCTCTTGGTGGTGGTTAAAATTTATTATAAAATACTGCACTAGGAGGCGCTCTCTTCTCCACTCTTTATTTTATAGGATTTTATGCTGTCGGAACAACAGACTTTGGGAGAAGAAGCAGCCACCCTTGAGATTTGGAGAGTGCATCTGCCAAGGATTATTAAGATATTAATCTGACTGAATACAGACTGAGCGCCATTACCACTTTTTCTTTAATATCTATCTATCTATCTATCTATCTATCTATCTATCTATCTATCTATCTATATATATATACACACATACAATATACTAAGATTATATTAATAATAATGAATATATATATATATATATATAATATATATATTACACACAGTCAGACATAAAATGTAAGATGACCCTGCTTGTAAGCTTAATATATATATATACACATACACATACACACACACATACAATAAACTGATAATATATATATATATATATTATGATCTCAGTATATTGTGTATGTGTGTGTGTATATATATATATATATATATATATATATGTATATATAATATATAGTATGTATATTGTTAGTAGGACAACCTATATAGACATGTTATAATTATTCCGACCAGTTAAAGATATGTTCATAGCTGGTTTGAAAGCCTTAAACTTTGTTTCAGATAAGATGGTGATTTTGGCGGAATTCAGTTTGGAATTAAATTCAGACAAAACTTTGTATTTTTTCTTAGTTTTTTTGAACAGCAAACTTGTCTTTCAAGTTATCCATTTTTACTCTTTTTCAGACATAGGGGTCAATCCTATTATGTGCAAAGGGTGTGAGTTGCCGTTGCAACGGCATTAAAACGCCGGCAACGGACCGGCACTATTCGTGGCCCGCTCCAAACCAGAATTCGCTGGCCCTTATGGTGCTGCAAGCAAAATTCTGCGAATCCGGGCTGCTGTAAAGTGCGGCCATTGCCGTGATGACTTGCATCGGCGAGAACATCGCAGCTACATAGGATTGACCCCATAGTTCTGATGAACTAAAACACATTGGGGGTGATTTATCAAAACTTGGATTGAGATAAAGTAGTAGCCAATCAAATCAGCTTTTGTCACTTTACAGGCTGTATTACAGGCTGTATTTGCAAAACGACAGTTAGCAGCTGATTGGTTGGTACTTATCTCTCTCCAACACTTTAAAAATCTCCCCCATTTTGAGAATTTATTGTGAATTTTGGAACATCGGAGCCATTTGGAGGAAACACTGACGCAAATTTTAACATTTCCCGTGATAACTGTATTTATGTATTTATATATGTATATGTTTGCTGTATGTATTTAGGAATACTGGCTGCAACGAAAGATCTACCTTTCATCAATATGCTTGTCACATGTCCTAAAAATGTACATGTTCTCTTAAAAAGTTTATTAACCCATTCTTCTTTTTTTTTTTTTGACTGGAGCAAGGTGATCATCCCCTACCAGTGACAGACATGGCGGGAGTCTCCTTACTCCTGACCAAGTCCGTATGTTGTACACTGTGCGGCACACTGCGACCAGGAGTGAGGACAGTCACCCCAGGGCATGTTTACATTCATGTTTTGTAGTTTCAGTTCGAAGTGAATTTCTGTTTGCTAGATCCCTTTAATACTATGGCAGAGCAAGGAGATTCCACAAAGCATGAGATCAATAACTGGTTATCGGGTCACTTACTGTGAGGAGACTGGATTGAGATCCTCCAAGATTCCTTTTGCTTTCAAATGGTAACATCAACAAAGTTCCTTTAAAAAAAAACTATATATATATATATGCATTAAGTAGGTGTGTAAACTTACAGCCCTTCAGGAGCCTCCTTTTATACAGAGCTGCTTTGATTTGAATTGTTCTTCCTGCCTGGTTACATTTATTGGGGCAATAGCTTTTGAAGAGAAGTGCAAAGCTTTCCTAATTTAATTTTACTTTGTCACTGGTACAGTATTGGTGAGGGGCTGTTGAATGTACAGAATTGTGCTTCGCCAGGATCTGAGAAACTTTAGCCTCTGTGTAAATGAGCATTTATTCGTCTTGGTAATATTTACTTTCCTTATATATAAGTTCTTCATTTTAAAATACATGTGAATGAGCGATTCTACATAACTGTTTATGCCATTACTATTCCTTACATCAGAGGTTCCCAAACTCCGCCTTTACAGTCCAAGTTTTAAGGATATCCATGCTGGAGCACAGGTGACTTAATTAGTACCTAAGTCAATTTGATTCAACCATCTGGACTGAAGCACGGATAGCCTTGAACTGTAATGGTGCAGTTTGGGAACCTCTGCCTTACCCAATGATCCTAGGGCATGTATATGGCTTTTAGGTGTTTTAGTTATGTAGTATGTCCGTTACATAGCCACCTGAGGAGAAGGCTGCTGCCGTGACCCTGCAGATTTGCCAGGGCATAATTATGCATTCCTTTCATTTCCTTTTTGGTGCTATTTATTAAGGGGCTTATGCCGTAACTGTGACTCAGTTGACAGACTGTCCCCGTAAAAATAAATAGCTGTGTGATGGCTTACATTATTACTTTATTGCCTTGCCTAATACACATGCACAATTCTATGCTGCCAAAGAGTGATGTGAAGATCCCCCTCCTGTGGGGATATAGTCATAATGTCAAAATTGCAATGTATCTGCCGAATGTGAAGATGTTCACAATGTCAATATGTGAAATATGGTGGGATAGGCTAATGGAGGGGAGGTTTGGGTTAGGCTACGGGAGGGGAGGTTTGGGTTAGGCTACGGGAGGGGAGGTTTGGGTTAGGCTACGGGAGGGGAGGTTTGGGTTAGGCTACGGGAGGGGAGGTTTGGGTTAGGCTACGGGTGGGGAGGTTTGGGTTAGGCACTAGGGGGAGGGTTAGGCTACGGGAGGGGAGGTTAGGTTAAGGTACTAAGGGGAGGATTAGGGTTAGGCTATGGGAGGAAAGTTTAGGGCTAGGCACTAGGGGGGCGTTAGGGTAGGGGAGGTCAGGGTTAGTGATATTTCCGCCAGAAGTACCAAAGGATCAGCCGGAAGTCATCCTGACATCAACCCTAGACCACTAGGGACGTTTTGTTGACATTTTAATTATGTCTACATTTCATGACTGTTAACATGGGCAATGACATCCTAAGCATGTCGACATTATGAATGATGACAAAATATATTCCACACTTCCTGTGTCGGCCTACACAGAGGTAGCGTATCCTGTCTTCAGCCATTGGCAAATGGCAATGATACTAAAATCATGTGGAAACTTCTGGCATCAACTCTTATACTACTGGGGAGGGTTTGGTGGAGTTTAATAAATAGGCCCCTATATAAGTGGTAAGTAAACTTTTATCTCTTTTATTTCAACAGTGTCCACTCAGTCTGCTTGGGATTCTTCATCCACAAAGCAGTGAATGTGAATTTTTGTGTGCCCTAAGGGGAGTTCAAAAGAGGTTAATGCTATAGTCTAACATGAATTCAGTGTTCACCTGTATTTATAGTATGACCACACAAGGTATTACTAGGCCGAGAACATTCTTCAGATGGCTGTCTGTACAACCTAATGCTGATTTATTATGTTTTGTTTTTTTTAACCCTCTGTGCATGTATCACAATGGTGAAGTTTCCTGATCTCTGGGATCGTGTAGACGCCACATGTTACTCATTAGGATATGACGGCCTTAGAGTAATCTTTCCTGAATGCTTCCCAGGCTTTTTATCCTGTGTGTGTGTGTGTGTGTGTGTGTGTGTGTGTGTAATAGACGATTTTGTTTTACAGTAATGAACTGGAAGAGGCTCTGCACACTTCGGTGGTGTAAGGTGATCTGTTACTTTCTGTAAGATCTCAGCATCTTTGTGAATGAAAGTTATATGACCAAAATGCCCCCCCCCCCCCTCAATGCTTGCTCAGTGGATGCAGCTGTAATGGGGTTAACATGAGTTTCTGGGCACTGGGCCAGCACTGTCTCAGTGGGACCCCTGGCAGCTGGGCCACCGCTCGCTGCTTACTGCAAGGATGCCGGCACGTGCCGGGACCAGCCTCCCTGGGAAGCCCTGCTGCCTGGCCGGTCCCTGGGAGATATTAACCCCTGCTCCCTCCAGTACCGTCTGTGCCACTGTGCAAGAGCCGCCCCTCTACTGCTGGGTTACTGCCCAGTGGGTCTCTTTCATTTTACAGGGTGATTTAGTTCCAGTAACCATATCCGTGCTCCCCAACAATGACCTATACAAGAGTATGTAGGTGCCTAAAGCTCTGCTGTGTGATGGGAGTGGGACTGACACTCCAATGTGCACCTTGTTATACCTGTCCTGTTGCCTGTTCCTTGTGCTGCTGAGTCTCAGACTAGTGACTGTGGTTCTAATATATTATATACTATATATAATAATTGTGCATACTAATACAGTACACTCCTGGCCACTGGTAAGATGGTTGTGTTGGAAGGCAGGCAGGTCTGCTTTGGTATGAGCTCTGTGCACTCTTTTACATTTCTAGAAACTCTGCCCTGAGCAGAACATTTATACGGTACTTTATAGGACTGTATTTGAACAGTATGTTTTTGTTAATGCATATTATAATAACATATATGATATATTAATTATTTTGTACTGTGTAATTTACAAGTGTGTTATTTAGACTTATAACGCTGCTTTGAAGCCGTCACAGATATACTGAATACGCATTGTGTATAATAGGGAATATGTAGTAAGCCATATAAATGTTAGTACATAAGGCACACAAGCTGAGGGCTCATTTCTGTTGCCTACACCTTGTGACTATATGAAGTGCTTCCAGATACCTATTCAACTTGACAATAGATTCCAGCCTAATTAACAAATGTACAGTGTAGAAGTCCCTTCGTGTTATAGCATATCATTATATCCATATTATAGTGACATTATAACTTCAAGCTCCATGATTCCTACATTTAGCTTGTCCTTCATGTACCTAGTCTGGGCAATGGGTAATACAGTGAAGTGTTGTTGGATCTCCCAATAAATCCTTATCTCGTTCTCACCCCAGTCCTCAATTTTAAGTCTCTTAACAATTCACACTTGTCAGGTTGTATATGGGTCTATCCTAGGCTTGTTTGTGCATTCTTCAAGCTAGGGATAAGAGGTACAATGCAACAAGGTGGAAGAGGGGGAGAGTGCTGTTGACAGGAGCCTAGAGCCATATAAACTGCACACAGGATGTTTTCACTGCTTATCAGCTCATTTTAAGGAACATGATGAGAGGTAATGCTGACCTCTCACCTCTGCCCAAATTCCTTTCTGTTCAGTCTACAAAAGTGTAGTCTTCAGCCCTAGGTAACCATTTCATTACCAGAAAACCAGGCCTGTTGCTACAAATATGATTTTTTTTTTCTTTATATACGTATGCATTTTTGCTTATGGTGATCTTACTTGTACCCTTATCCTTCCTAATTCTTTATAGAGTTGGTGCTATGGATCCCCAAAAGCTATACTGTAAAATATACTCTTTTTAAAGTTGTTGAGCCTCATGTAATTGTTCTATAGACTTCGTGTGTCTCAAACGTGTCAAAGTTTGTTATGTCTCATTCATTCTATGTGACGTGTTGCAGTCGTCTTTTGTAGCTAAAATAAATGTGATCAAAGCCATATTGTAAGCCTTTTATTTATTTGTAATACGCCAGAATGGGAGCTGAAGTACAATAGAGCAAACAACAATAGCCATATATCTGTATACCAGGGTTATTCAGCATGAGGCTCTCCAGCTGTTGTGGTACTACATGTCCCAGCATGCCCTGCCACAGTTTTAGCATGCCCTAATGGCAAAACTGTGACAGGGCATTCTGGTATGTGTAGTTCCTCAGCAGCTGGAGGGCCACATGTTGTGACTACCCCTGCTGTAGACCACTGCCTGACATTCAGACATATTTTTTTTTTTTTTAGCACGTTTTTTATTTTTTATTTGCTATTCTTTAACAGCATTGTATTATTTAGAGTGTGTATAGTTATTTTATAGATATGTTGGGTTTATATCAATGCTTTGAATGTATGTATATAAATATACCATGAATCTACTGTACGTGTGTGAGCGGCCACATGGTGTGTTGTTCTCCCTTCTCTTTTTTATATAATCATGTGTTATTTGGAGGATTGCCAAGTACAAAGACCTTTTGGAGCTGTAGTGTTTTGTGCAAGCAAGCTGGGGAAAACCTGCATTTTAATAGCAACAAAAAGGTCAATTAAGGCTGCGGGAATTCCCTGCTACTCCATATTCTTTCTATGTATGTATGTATGTATATATGTGTGCATGTATGTACATTTATCTGTGTTTGTGTAAATGAAAAAGAGGGCACTCAACAATTTTGAAGTATCCTACAATGTGCAGTTTTATTACAATTGGGAGATGTCCATGAAAGTCATAAGATAACAATCAAAGAGCAGGTCAACATTTCGACTCTTAAGAATCATTTTCAAGACACATCCACAAAGTGAGAGCTGGACATAGATAGATAGATAGAGTTTTTACTGTGATATTATCTATTATTTGGACGCCCAAACCACAGACTTTTCACACATTTCTGCTCCCCACCTCAGGAGACTGCGAGCATAACTGTGTGCACTCGCGCCTGATCGGAGCAAAAATTGAATTGCTCCATTGGGCGCCCATTAGCTGAAACTGCGATAAAAACAATTGAATTCTTCCCTTGGAACTATATGTGGTTTGGTATGACAATAATCTATTGCCTTCTCTATCATGATATTTGTACTACATTTTGTTTGCATATTGATTAGTCAAAAAATATTACTAAAAAAAAATATATATCATTAATTACGTTATGATACAAACCTATAGTAACTTTGACTTAGCATGTACAGAATAATATAAATTGTACTGTGGAGTTGGAGAATGCTGAAAATAAGGGCTATTTTCTCAGGAACACAAGTTTCTAGGGACAGATCTTTAAAACTGGGAACTGACCCTGGAAATTTGGGACAATGGGCAACTATATAAATGATTTACAAGTACCATATCTGCTGCTCACCTAAAATGCATGCACTGTATTACTCTCTTCTGTAGGTTGTTTTTTTTTTTTTTTTATTGTTACTTTTTCCCTATTTGTGTCAGATTTCACTCCATCACATCAGTGTAGCAAAATGTAACACTTTTTTTTTTTATTTCTTGCCTTTTCCTTGTTTGCTTACAAACTGGGCCCTAGTGAGGCTTTTGTTCCAGTGATCGGTGTTTTGTCTGCCTCAGAAGGATGGCAGATTCTCCTGCTACAGTTACCCAGGGTATCATAAAAGAGATTTGGACACAAACTCCATTGATATTCCTGCCTGTCCTCTCTGCTAATACAAATCTTCACGGGCCCAGCTAGGCAGCACGCTATGGCAGTTTTTCTTCATTTAGCTTTTAATTGCTTTCTTTCTCTTTTATGGATAAAAGACTGTCCATTTAATTAACTCTAGAATGCAATTTCAAAACACTAATGCGTTTACACATGATAGCTTTTAAAATAAAAGTGGTTCTTAAAATTGCACAACAAGGTTTAGTGTGTCTGCGTTAACCTTCTGGCAATGCCCTAGCTAATGCAGAGGCGAGGCACCTGGATATCTGGGGTCAGAAGCTGCCTGTGGAGATTACACAGATGGTACACTATTAGTGTTCACTCTAGGTGCAGGGTACTGATCAGTGAGAAAGGCATATTTAAATTTTTGAAGGACAAAATTTTAGACATGATGTAACGCTACAGTAGCTGTACCGATACACTACATCTAAAATGTTGTCCTTCAAAATTGAAATATGCCTTTCTCACTGATCAGTAACCTGCACCTAGACTGAACACTACACCCCAGGAAGTGGATTTATATAGTGGCAGAATACCACTGGTGAAATATTCCATACATACATGGACAATATATGGTTAAAGTAGGGTCATTCCGTGTCAAGTGGACCAAATTTGAAAATTGTCCCCCCTTGACCATCTCCGATTTTGATGACATTTTGCATGAAGGTTGGTATATATGTAGAACTAACTTTGGTAAAGTTTCAGTTCACAGTATGCAATAGTAGTGGAGTTGTGGCCCTGGTAGTGGAGGTAGGTGAAACTGTCACCAACTCCGTGGTACACAATCAGCAATGTTCAAGTAAAAAGTACTTTTTTGACAGTGTGAGGCCAAAATAGGCCAAAAAAACTGTTGCGTAAATTTTTTTTCCAGAAAAAATATATGTTGTAGTTTAAAGTCTGCTCTTTTTAATGAATGTTGTTTCAAGAAAATCAATTATGCTTCTTTTTTTGCAATTGGACTTCAAAGATGGCGGAATATTTAATTCGCGATTTGTAAAAGCAATTTTAGATGACATTATCATAGGAACTAAGTAACTTTAAAGTCTGTTATTTTGTGATTGTTATGGTGTCCACTTGGATAGTTAGCTACACTAATGTCATACTAAAATAATGTTTTCCTTTGGAGATATGGGCAGCTGAATTCCAGAGAAAATTTTACACAATGGATTTTTTGGCCTATTTTGGCCTCCTACTGTCAGAAAAGTACTTTTTTGTAAGCCTTGAGGCAGCAATTTTTTAAATCCGCATCAAAAGTGGTATAAGCATGTGCACTTTCACAATATTTGCTCTCATATATCTGCCACAACAATTGCTTGAATATTGTTTATTGTGTACTGCGGAGTTGGTGACAGTTTCACCTACCTCCACTACAGAGCCGGCCTTAACCAATTTGATGCCCTAGGCAAGATTTTGGCTGGTGCCCCTTAGCACTGCCACTAGTTCTGCCTCTGACCCAGCACCCCTCTGTCAGCACAGCACCCATCACCCAGCAGCACAGAATACCGCAGCAGCCAGCAATACCCATCACCCCTCACCCATAGCAATCCTCATCCGTAGAGCTGTAATTAAACATTTTAGTGCCCTGTGCCAGCAAGAGCACTCACTCGGCCAATAAAACTGACCTTGTCACCTCAGCCTGCCTGGACTCTGTAGATATTGAAGCCACCATGTTTGCGCTCCTCGGTCTATGCTCATCTCAGCACTGTGTTTCTCCCTGCAGACAGGCTTAGAATGTTGGACTCCACAAAGGCCCTTGGGAAGAGTTGCTGCTGCGGCTGGCCATGCGCAGCAGTCCTCCTCCAATGGCCATTTTTGATGGTGCCTGCTGTCCCCACTGTCTCTGCTCCTCGCTCCCGCTGTTGCTGGCTATATGAGTTGCCGCCTGATCGGAGCAGAGAACTCCAATCACTGTAGGGCAGCCAGAGCAGAGCCTCCGAAGTTGTCCGCTTATCCTGACTCTGCTTCTGCCCGCTTTAAAGCTGAGCCAGCCCTAGGTTTGGAATCCTAGTCCTTAGGCATTTGCCTAGTTTGCCTAAGCCTAGGGCTGGCTCTGCTCCACTACCAGGGCCACAACTCTACCGAAGTTAGTCATGCACAATTTCAACAAAATCGGAGATGGTCAAGAGGGGACCCCTGGTCCACTTGACATGGAATGACCCAGTAATGAATTACTCAATCTCTATTTCCACGGTCAATATTCTATTTTTTTATTTAATTTTTTTAATTTATTTATTCTTACTATACTATGGATTGGTAAATTTGAAATTTCACTATATCAAATGCTTATAGTACAAAAATAATTAAAGTGCTAAATGTTTCATTAGGGGGCATAAGGCCGTTGAGTGAACAAATGTACATCCCATTAATATTTTTTTGGTTCTAAATTAATGAAATTATCATGTTAATGATTGCTAATATGGGATGTATTTAGTTTCTTTTTAACTGCTACAGTGTACTTTTCTCTTTAAAATGTACTTCACACCAGGGCTGGACTGGGACTAAAAATCAGACTTGGCATTTATAGCACACAAGCCCACCATGGCGATGGTATTTAGCTCCAAGGCTTTCTCTTCTTTGTTCCTCAAGCGACTACTGGCTTCCCCCAGTATACATCCATCCAGCCAGATATCCAAACTGCTCATCCTCTGACTGCCGACCTGGCTGGTTCATCAGACCATCGGCAAATCTGGCATTTGCCTAAGTGCCAGTTTGGCTCTGTTTCGCACTAACTACCAGTACCTATTTCCATCCATAGTAATGCAAGTCCAGTAAGAGTGATGCTTTCCAGTGGAACCGAAGTTCCTAGAGTGAATTCGCTTGAGAACAGGGAGAGCAATCAAACCTAACACAGATATCATTCTGGTCAGAATTTAACCCACATACTAAACTGTGTTCTATAATTGTTAATTCTTAAATTAAGAGTCAAAGTCCTAATTAAATGAAGATCTGTTGTAAATTGCTATTTTATTATTTGAACTCTGTGTAAGAGTGGAGCCATGGATATCACTTGTTGTCCCAGGACAGGTTCTTTAAATTAAATGATTCCTTCCTGCCAAGTGTCATGCAGTTTATTCACCAGATCTAGCAGTGCCACATTAATCAGTAAATAGATTTTTAATGTCTATAATTATTATTTTTATTATTCTCTATCTATTTAACCATTTTTAAATTTATCTTAGTCCAAAATATGACCCTCTATCAGCCAACACTGGATAAGATGTCATTTGGCCTCTAGATAATGCTTCCCCTAATCCAAAAGTTCCCAAACTCCACCATTACCATCCAGGTTTTAAGGATATTCATGCTTTAGCACACGTAACTTAATTAGTACCACAGTCAATTTGATTTTACCATCTAGACTCAACCATGGATATCCTTAAAACTTGCACTGACTTAGGCCCTGATTCAGACCCACTCGCGAGCGGCTGTCCGCTTGCAAGTGGGTCGATGTTCTGCACTGAGCATGCGCCAGACGCGACGAGCGAAGGACTTTCCTTCGCTCGTTGTGTCTGATCAAAGGGGGCGTGCTGTCGATGTTGATTGACAGCACGCCCCCTTTGGTGGGTGTGCCGGGGGCGTGCCTCCCTGACGGGGGCGTTCCTAAGGGAACGCCTCCCGTCAGAAGCCGGCCCACTGACATCACTAGTGATGTCAGTGGGAGTGATTTTGGCTCTGATAGAGCCAAAATCACTCCGGGGCTTGCGGTTGAAAACCTCATCCGCAGGCTCCGGCTCGCAGTTTCGATGGTCGCGATGGTCACGACCATCGCGGCCATCAAACTGCACGCTCGTATAGGCTGTGGGTGGTGACCCACAGCTATACGAGCGTCCAGGAGGACGCTCCATTTTTATGGAGGGCGGCCCTCATTCAGAGCGTGCGCTCTGCTCAGAGCGTACGGCTCTGAATGAGGGCCTTAGTTTGGGCCCTAATCTCTTAATTTTGCTGGATTTTATAGACCCATGCATCTGTTAGAACTTGATATATATACATTCAGTGACTAGGGGGTCTATTTACTAAGCCTTGGATGGAGATAAAGTGCCAGCCAATCGGTTCCTAACTGCCATGTCACAGGCTGTGTTTGAAAAATGACAGTTAGGAGCTGATTGGCTTGGTAACTTTATCTCCATCCGAGGCTTATACTACTTACAGACAGAAAAAGCCAAAATCCCGGCATTTATGTGCCGGGTTGTTTTGTCAGTCCCTACCTTTCCCCCCCCCATCAGACAGAAGAGAAAATTACCGGGTCAAACATTTCAACCCGGTAACTTGCTGATTAACACGGGTATTTCTTCTATTTGAAAGGGTCAACCCAGGTCGAAATTCCCAGGTCTCCGGGATTTTCGACCCGGGTTGACCCTTTCAGACAGAAAAAGGATCTGTGTTGATCAGCAAATTAAGGGGTTGAAATATTTGACCCAGTAATTTGTTTTACTGTCTGAAAGGGGTATTAGTAAATAGACACCCTAGTCTTAAACCTGGTTTGTCCTAGCGGCCTGTGGTTGTTTGTGTTGTGTACTATTTTTGGTTCTTTACAGTAAAAAGTGTTATCTTAATTTGTGCACAAAAATCTGCCCAGATCCGTGGGTTATGTTTTTTCTCATGATCTAATATGCTCCTCATTTCATCTGAAATGTTGGGAGTTTTATTATCACAATACAAACAGATGACATGCAATGACAGAAGGTAAAGTTGGCCCTGCCCAAACAAGCTCACAATCTAATAGATGTGGTTGCACATGACTTATGTCTACAATCCATGATCTCATTATCAGTCTTGCTGGTATTGCTGAAGGTTGGGTTTTTCCTGAAAATTCTGTGGGTAATTTCATCTAAAAGCATTGACTTTATATTTTGCTGTACAATGACAGATTCAATACATTGGTACTGTGGGCCTGATTCAGAGCCGGACTCTCTGACCAGAGCGCTCGCTCTGAATCAGGGCCCTCCTACCTAAAAATGGAGCGGCCTCCTGGCCGCTCGCATAGCTGTGGGTGACCACCCACAGCTTATGCGAGCGGCCAAAAAGATGGTCGCGATGGTCACGACCATCGGGCTTGCGACGAGACCCTGCGGTAGGGTCTCACTGCCGCAAGCCCAGGAGTGATTTTGGCTCTATCAGAGCCAAAATCACTCCCACTGACATCACATGTCAGTGGGGCCGGACCCAGACGGTAGGCGTTCCAATGGGAACGCCTCCGTCTGGCAACCACACCCCCGGCACGCCCACTAAAGGGGCGTGCTGTCAGTCAACATCGACAGCTTGCCGCCTTTAGTGCGAGACCCATAACGACGGCTTGGCCGTCGTTATTCGGGTCTCGCGCAAGCGCACGACGGAGCTCCCTCCGTCGTGCGCATTTGGGTACCATCGACCCACTTGCGAGCGTCCCTGAAATTTTGAGACCCTATGATCTAAACATAGCACATACATTGATCACACAGCAGATTGTCTGAAAGTGTCACCCATCAGTTTTTGGTTGTAAGTACTGTAAAATGTACTCTCTCCAACAACACCTACTTCAAAGGAGCAGTTTAAGTTTGAAGCACATGAGAGAAAAAGTTGGGGTTGACCATATATATATATATATATATATATATATATATATATATATATGTGTGTGTGTGTGTATATATATATATATATATATATATATATATATTATATTATGTATATGTGTGTGTGTATATATATATTTATTATATTATGTATATATATATATATGTATATTTCTATATTAGTAGTTTTTCACTTATTGTTTTGGTGTGTGTTTTAAGTAAAGTCGTTTTTTTTTTTTTGACCTGCTGTGCTTAAATATTTATCTCCTACAGAGCAAATTGTCTTTTAACTGTGCTTTTATTTGTGTTCATTAAGAGTTTAATTTAAAAGCTCTCTGTAATTTGCAATGCACCTCTTGACTTTCCTGGGGCGAGAGACAGGCTCATTTGCTGATCTCCGGGACCTTTCACAGCGTTGGAATTCACATACACAAATAAATATACATATATAATATATATAGAGAGAGAAAAAAAAATATTGGTCACAAAACTATGTTGGGTTTGTCTATAAAGTTTGTCAGCACAAATTAAGGTCGGTCACAAACCCTGCAAACAACTTTTGTAATATTGGTAAATCCACAATTAATATTTAACAAAATAAATATGGTTTGTTTAACGCTACAATTTCAAAGTATGTTAAGATTTTAAAAAATCTAAATTGAGTAGATCAGTATATGCATTCAACATATAAAATATCACTTTTATTCATACTTGCCTACCCTCCCGATTTGGTCGGGAGCCTCCCGAAAATCGGGTGCCGCTCCCGACCTCCCGGGAAGGCAGGCAATCCTCCCGGCCCCGGCGATGTGCCCGCACCCCCCCGGTAAAAACATCGGCAGCAGGGGGGCCGGTGACGCGATTCGCGCTGAATCGCGTCATCGTGGCTCCGCCACCCGGCTGCACAATGCCATTAATCACGGCATTGCTCAGAGGGGGCGGAACCACGATGACGCGATCGCGTTGTCACGCCCCATGCTCCGCCCCCAACAACACGTCCGGTGCCGGGCCCCGCCCCCTTTGGCCACGTCACGCCCCCAGCCCTGTAAGCCCGACAGCTCCCTCCCGGAAGGAGGGAGCTAAAAGTCGGCAAGCCTGCTTTTATTCAAGACCACTTTATACTTACTTTCAGACATACACATGGGCCTTAAGTGCTGGAAATGAATTCACATTTTTTAAGACTGGTAAACAATCTTTAGCAATGTGATGCTTCTTACAGAATTGAAGCATTAACACTTGGTAAAATACTACCGATTTATGGCAATGTAGATTAAGGGCCTGATATAGAGATGTACGCAAACTGATGGTTTGCATACATCCCAGATTGTTGGGGGTCTGCGCATGCCCAGGACCCATTCTGAGCATATTTCAGAACCATCCCTGTGTCTTTGCACACTGTGCCCCCTGGCCACAGCATGATTGACAAACTGCGGCGGTTTGGGTGTGTGGTTGACCTGCGTTTCTGGGAACGGGGGCATGTTTCTTGGGAGGCCCAGGGTCTGCATCTTCCAACGCAGACTTCCCCACCCCGGTTGAGCGGGTATGTTGCCCATTCTGAGTAAAGGCCCCCATACATCAGAGATTGATTGCAGCAATCATGCAATTTGCAATCGATTATGCATAAAAATCTTTCCCTTTTTCAATCGATTGTGGCAATTCTGCAATCTGCAATCGAAAAAGGGAAAGATTTTTATACACAATCGATTGCAAATTGCACGATTGCTGCAATCAATCTCTGATGTATGGGGGCCTTAAGCTTCAGCTTACTCAGATGGGTAATTACTGCAGCCATAACGACCATTGGTCGCCATGGTTGATTTGGTGCTGGGTCTTCGGACACAGCACTCGGATGGCAGATGCTGACAGGAGGCCTTCTTTTTCCTGTTGCATTAGAATATTAGTTGGACGGTATTGTACAGCTCCTTCCATGCAACTGTGCATTACTGTCCATCTCTTAATTAGGCCATAACTACTGTACTTCACATACTATGTTGCAGGGAAGCTGTCTTTTCCAGGGATCTCTCTTTTCCAATGTATGAAAAATTTTCTGATATAACGAACGTTCGTCTTCGCAACAAATTCCATGTGTCTCAGTGATGGTGGTTACACACTGGTTTAAAAACACAGTGACCCGATCACCATCCAAAATAGCCGCATGTGGTTTTTAGAATTGATTGAGGTTGGGTTAGTGGGCAGAGTGTCTATTTCAATATACATAAAATGACTTTTCTAAATCTATATAATGTATATTTTACCATCTCATAGCAAAACTGAACAAATGCTGTTCATGACCACCAGCCATATGACTGTCTTTGTAATGGGGATGGGAAGGCTAGAACCACCTTTTGCACCCATGTGATCTGTGTGTATTTCATATGTCTTTCCAACTGTGTGGAATTTCTAATTTTTAAAGTGTTCCATGAGTGAATACTTAGTTTATTAATGGAAAAATACAAAGATCTGTACATTAGGTTATCACTTTAGATTTACTGACACTGTAGATTACGGTTGGGAACCTGTGGAAATTGGTGAGTGTGATTCATTTTTTAAGTAATGTGAATTTCAACATAGACCATCTGGATTGTATTATGGTTGCCTTATAGGATGTTAATCTCACCACCCAATTACCAGCTGTCATATAATACTTATGTCAGTGGTAGCTGCTAAAAGCTGACTTTTACTTTGGCCAGCATTTAATAGGTTAATCTGGATCTGGAATGCCATCCATGAACTCCCAATGTTTTATATACTGACGCATATACATACAGTGTGATGCTTTAATTAATAGGTAACATTGTCAATTGTGATTCTCTCTTAATTGTACTAGTCCGACACATGTTTCTCTTTGGCTAAAGATAGCAACATAATTGGTTTACCCAAAAATAACCAAAATTGATCTCCACGGCTTTAGATTGCCACTTTCACAAGCTTATGGTATCATTCTTTCTAAATGTGGCTGCTTGTATTGATTTAAATACTTAATAGTCAATTCAGTGTAATATTTCATTGAATCCAGTGGATTCTAAGCCAATCCATAGAAAGTGCTGAACAGGGCTAATGGATGTACTGTAGGTACTGATTTCAGTATAACCTTCATAATTAGATCTTGTATTTGTGTGCTAACTTGTATTAGTTTTGGGTGGAACATTACTTTCTGGTTCTAAAACTGCTTAATACGCACTTGAAACCTGTGGCACGCGGTTCCGAGGCCGTTGCACTGCTAAGCGCTGTCTCTTTCTCATTATTGGAGTGGATTTCTAGTAACGAGCTGTGTGTGTGTGACTGAGTCAAAGCAGGTGAGTCATTTCCTTTCATTTGACTGAAACGCTCAGACTTGATATGTTAAAAATACCTAACGTGGAATGTGAATTGGGTTTTATATTTAGTATTGTTACTTTAAACAGGGGTCAATCCAATGAGTCGCGAGTTTGTTTCATGAAACTCGCAAATTTCGCACAAATGTGCGCACCCGAGAATTCTCCAATCAAATTTAAAATGCCTATTCGTGGTACTCGCAGCGGGGTGGGTTGTGAATTGTCAGCCAAATGTGATGTGGAGAGATGCATGAAAAAGTGGGGTGACCTTCTTGGACCCTGAGAAAGTGACTATTTTGTTTGCAGAATCATACAGAAGGCTGTTAGTGGGCATAAGAAAAATACTGGAGCTTTTTAAATGCTGTTAAATGGCTTATTTGTGCATTTCTTTAAAAAAAAAAAAAAAGAAGAAGGAAAAACGCAAAAAAAAAAAATATAGGAAGAGAGATGCTTTCGGGGTACTTTGAGGTGACTAAAAAAAATGTTTTAATTTTTTTTTTCTTTAAATAAATTCTGTAATTAAATTTGAGGTGCATAAAGCAACAAAAAAGTTGATTTTGGGGTAGTTTGAGTCCATTTTTTTTATATCCCCAAAAATGACATGTAATTGGTTTAATTAAGCTAATTGGAAACTTAAAATTGCCTAATTAGTCATTGTGGGGGGTCCAAGGGGTTCTTCATGGTGTCCTGACATTTTAACATTAAAATAAAGATTTTCCCTATTATCTCTCACCCTCAGGGAGGTGCAAAAGGATAAATGTGAGTCTACACTGACTTCTTCAATGCAAGTTTGTAATTGGATTGCAAAATGAATTCACAATATGAATTTGGTGAGAAAACGGCAACACGCAACTGACAACTTGCACCTAATTGGATTGATCCCTTAGTATATTTTTGAACTTTTAATGTATAATGTAGAGGGTACTGATAATGGCACTCACCTTGTATTATTACTACTATTATTATTATACTTTATTTATAGAGCACCTCAAGTGATCTATATTGTCGTATAGAGGGGAAACCACAAACCGTATACAGTACACAAATTAATAGATCATACTAAATCACTCCACACAGCTACTGGTGCATGGGGGGTAGGGGGTAAATATTCAATGCAAGCTGAAGCCTGTACCCTTAGGCATGGCCGGAGCTAAGTTTAGAGCCACTGAAGGAGGTGCAAACCAAAGGCGAAGGAGGGGCAGAGAGGCCACAGAGGAAGTGAACAGTGTGGCTGGTGAGCAGGAGTACATGTGGTTGAGGGAGGAGGACCCTGCTCATACGAGCTTACATACTAAAGGGAGGGTGAGATATGCAGATGACACAGGGCAGCTGAGGGCTGGAAGCAAGAGTGGGACAGAAGGTGGAAGAAAGAGGGTCATTTTAACTATGTGTACTCAATAAATGTTTGTTTTCTAAGAAAATTTTGGATGAATCGATTGGTCTGGATTTAGAGAATATTCTCAGAATAGGATCGGTTGGAGGTGATTTTGATCTCAAGCAAAAGTAGTATATTATATTTGGCATGATCTGAGACTGCAAATTGTGCTCACGATCAAAGTAAAGCTGTTTAATCCCTCCATTTAGCCACTCTACTACTCTAAGTAGACCAATTTCTGCCGTTTGTGACAAGCTGGGTTGGTCAGTTGAGAACCAATACAACACCTCTTCATCGCTTTTTTTTTTCTTGATTTGAAAAGTTTTATGTTCTAAACAAATGGGGAAACTATTTGTGATGCAGCCTGCAAATGATACGTTATGTTTCTCAGTACTTCTAATCACCAAAATTGCTTCTGGTATATACTAGCGGCGGATTGTCGCAACAATGAGGTCCTGAGATGCTGGGGTTAGGAGATTTGCCGTTCACGATCAAATTATGATTGTTATTTGTAAATCGGTGAAATTTAACATGTATACATTCACTGATCCTCTGACAGATCGCGGAACATCGATGGCCGAAGGTCAGCATTTCCAACCTGTCTATCCAATCACAGGATCCGGCAGTCTGTCGACTAGTGTATGGGGCCCTTAAGTCTTTTTAGCCACTCTACTACTCTAATACCCCTTTTACACCGGAGCTAAAACCCGGGTTTTTGAAGGGTTAACCCGGGCAGCTCCCTGGTGTAAAAGGGCAGAGGGTTGGATCGCCGGGTCGAGTGACCCAGCAATCCAACCCAGGTAAGTAGCAGGGTTTAACACGGGCGTAGCCCGTGAAACCCTGCTATGGGAACAGCGCACTCCGGGTCACGAAGACCTGGAGGGCGCTGCTAGCCGGCCGATTGGTCCGGCTTCAGTGGCGCTTGGAGATGACGTCATCTCCAAGCGTCCACTTTCACTCCGCAAAAGCCGGGTCTATGCAGACCCGACTGCAGTGTGAGCGGCGCTGACTCGGGAATATCAGCGCCGGCAAAATTCCGGGTCTGATCCGGATAGGAACTTTGTTCCAACTCCGGGTCAGACCCGGAATTTAGGTGGAAAAGGGGTATTAGTAGACCAATATCTGCTAATTTTAACAAGCAGGGTTGGTCAATTGAGGACCATACCAGTAACTTCAGGATTTTGCCACTGAAACACATCCAACATTCCTAGACTCCCACTAGATAGATATCTGAATACACTCCAATTGCCCTAAATAAAACAGGGTAAGCCTAGCTAGGCCAGTATGTTTGTCTATTGGTATATACTTTAAGTGTCTGCAGCTAAAATTAAACAGTAAATTTTCAGGTGCATTGAGTGGCCAGAATTAATGGTGATTGTCTGCTGTGTGCGTAATACAGAAATAATAGGTTGGATAATGTAGATGTGTGTTATGCCAGGGCTCTCTGGATGTGACATTAATGATGGGAGGAGTCAGAGTCCATACCAATTATCATTACATTCCAATGTGATGACATATATATATATATATATATATAAAATAACCCACACGTGACCTCTTTTTTACTGTGGCTTCAGTCATGCCAAATAACCCCTCTCGGCATTTGGGAAACAAAAGTTCAGGATGTGTGGTGTGGGCCCCCCTGGACCAAGGGACCCATGTACAGTGAACATCCTGCACCCATTATAGAAATGCCACTGCCCTTTGTTGCCAGACCCGTATATGCCTTCTAGTTCTGAACTTTTAAACTTCAACTCTTTTTACAGCTTTAGAAGACTCCTCTCCTATTAGCATGTATCGGCGCTACCGAGTCACGCCATGGCATGGCGCGACTAGAAGGGCTGTTTAACGCGCAAGGAGGCTACATGTATGAGGACGCATCTGTAATAAAGGTTTGTTTTGGACTGTGAGAAGAAAATTACAGATCTGTTCTCATGCAACTAGCCTCAATACGGCATCTGGCGCAAGACACCAGGCATAAGTGAGCCGCCAGGTCCAATGTGTCTCTTAGTCACAATGCAGTGTGACTAAGATGCACCAGGAGGCAACAATGATGAATTTGATATGTGACACTTGTATATCTGTATGTGACTGAGCAGGGGCGTTTCTAGAGAGGAGGGGGGCCCATGTGCAGTCTCCGACATGGGCCCCCTCCTCTCCCTCCGGCGGCCGGCAGCACTCTGAGCTGTGTGCGCCCAGCGCCGGAGTTGTAGACTCTGGGCACTAGAGTGTGCCCAGAGTCTATAGAGTATGCGCTGGTCACTGGGAAAATGGCCACGGCGGCCATTTTACCTGTACTGCGCATGCGCAAACGACGGGAAAATGGCAGCAGCGGCCATTTTCCAGTAGTTTTTTACAGCGCCGGACCCACGCCGATGTGGGACTCCGGAGAGGTAAGTAATATGGGTGCAGGGTGTGTGGTGCGGGGCCCCCCTGAACCCAGGGGTCCGTGTGCCCCGCACACCCTGCACCCATGATGGATACGCTCCTGTGACTGAGTCTGTAAATGAAGCACAACGGATCTTGGCTTGGAAAAAAAAAAGCCACACTGCTGCATCATAGTACTTCCTATACACATCCAGACTTGGTAGCACACAGATATACAAGTGTTAGCGTGACACCTCAAAGCGGTTGTGTGCACTGCAAAGGGGTACATTTGTCTTCAGCAGCCCTGCAAAGGTGGGCGTTTGTAACACAGTAGCTGACCCAGGCCCCTCCAACAAACCTGGGGCTGAGTAATCAGTAACCTCCCCCTCTTGGTGCCCCTGCTTTCAATATATCCTAAAAAATCCTAAAAAGTTTTTGAAAGTATTTCACTCCAGTTGAGTATTTGATAAACCGTCACTGGAGCAGTCCGAGGCCAAAGCTCAATTGGTAAACATGATTTTTTTTTTTTCACCATTGTGTATGTTTACAGTATAACGTTGAGATGAAATAATATGTAAGGCAACAAATTCCTCTTGTTTATACTGATCCTGTTTCACGCAGATGCTAAGAATTAGCCAACATGATGCTAAGCGCTGGTGTAAAAACCCCAGTATTTCAGCTGAAAGCCAGCTCATGTAATTAGTGGGATGTTGCTGATAAAATTGTTTTTCTCTGCTGGTGCGTAAGTGAAAGGAACTGGTTTAAACCAATAACTGCGGAGTACTCTCAATCAGCAACGTTAACTGTGAAACTGCTCTGAGAAATGAGACTAATTGGGGACTAATTTTTATTTAACCGCTGAAGTTCTGCAGCAGATAGGTTCCTATCTACAATAACAGGAAGCATAACAATAATACACTAGCTAGATATATAGTTGTCGGTTAGGACCCTCAAAAAGGGTTCTAGGAAAATAGTTTCTTGGCCATAATTATATTACACCTTTTTGCACCATCAGGGAAAATTAGCAAACTGTTACCACCTCTATAACGCCTTTTATTTCTTCTTTGATTTGAAAAGTTTTATGTTGTAAACAAATGAGGAAACCATTTGTGATGCAGCCTGCAAACAGTAAGTTATATTTCTTAGTACTTCATATAGCCAAAGTTGCTTTTGGTATATTGTAAGTCGATGCCATTATTATAAGTAATATGCTCCTATAAGTGCAGACTTCCTAATACAGGTTAGTATTTAACCCAGTACTGAATTCATTACGCTTTCGGGAGAATCCAAAATGTTTGTTCCTTACTTGATTAATCAGATTCTGTATTTCTTCCAATTTTAGTGTGTAGGACATACAGTTCAGCTGGGTACACGCAATACGATGTAAGGTACGATATATCATTCCAATGCGGTTTGGAACAATATATCATATAGTGTGTACTCCCGATCTGTCATTCCAGCCGTCGTTCATTGCATCGTCCCATATGCTGTCCTGCACGTCAGAAGAGACGATGCAATTAACAATGTGTTACAGTTACATGCAGCATGCATGCGCCGTCGTAAGCCGGATCGTTCATTGGCTACGCCGCAAATGATGTATCATTACATCGCTGGCGAGATTGCTGGATCACACCGTTTTATGGTGTGTGCCCAGTTTTAGACATTGGTAAATAAGATTGTTTACTTGTTCATAAATAAAATATTTACAAATATAGCGCCAGTATATTGCGTTACGCTTAACAACGGAGCTGTGATCCTTCTGTAGCTTTCCAATATACCAGTTAGGGTTTGGATTTGGCAGAGTTTTAGCCATACGTAACTGTAGATCATTACTGAATAGATGCAAAATTGGGGTTTGCAAAGTTGGTCCTAGAAAACAAAAGCTGCTCTACTATAAGAATATTGCACTTACATTGCATAAAATTAAGTAAAAAGTTCAACACATTTGACACTTTTGCCTTAAAATGATTGTATAGATTTAACTTTTGTGGTAACCGATTAACATCCCTGTCATTGAGAGCTAATGTCTGGGACTGTAACTCTTTTAAGCTTCTAAC